>JARFOD010070892.1:0-22354 GCA_031763545.1 Mopalia muscosa
TTAAAGAGATTGCATGAACATGGAAGATTTACCATTCTTAAGGGGGTCAAAAATGTTGTATCATAAATGATACGTTGGGTCCTAGAGGGTTAAAAAAAAAAAAAAAAAATCTCAATCCTGATTTTTATCGCGTGAATTGCATGATAATGTTAAATTTTCAGAACAAATAGATCGATTCTTAACTCGTAATTTTCACGAAACGACATTGCTATATTAATTCGATACCCGTCATAAATCTCGGTTGTTTCGCCTTTGTGTTACTATGAATATGGCGGGAATTCTAACATGTCGTCAGTTAGCAGGTGCGCGTCTCATTATTTCACGAATCGTCTAATTATGACTTGACCCTTGTGTGCCATGAATATTGTCATCAAACTTGCAACCCTATTCATTTGATATTTTTTACAAATTGCACAAAATGCCCATTTTGCTTTTTGAGACGAATAACATATATACTCCTATATAAGAGTTATTTTCAGCACTACAGGTTATCAGAAAGGGCCTTTAGATGAACGATAAAAACGAAATATTTGGAAACTTCTGTTATATTCCAATACAGGTTCTGCAACAACATGCTGTGGGAAGAAGACAAAAGTATCTCATATCACGTGGTTAATTAATTATGGCGGTTTTGTTGTGTGTTTTCAGGTTTTATCTTACGTGGACTGTTTACACGGAAAATGGCACTTCAACGAAATACGAGCTATATTCTCAAGACGATATCTCTTACAGAATGTAGCCATAGAAATCTTCATGTCCAACCGCAGTGAGTGAATTTCATGTCTTTAAACTGTTTATTCTAGTTTTATTTCCTTGTATTGCTACATTGTCAATCAGCTAATTATACAAAAATAGTGAAAACGTAAACAATAACAAATTTTAGCCAATAAGCTTGATAATTACAGATATTTAACAAAACAACTTAAAAAAAAAAAGAAAAAAAAATCTGGTATTTGAAAATATGCGATTTGTTTCTATTTAACTAAAAACTAAATATCATAATAATTAGTTTGTTATTGCTTGTGTACAATACCTTCGTGTATTTTGTAGCTGCTGTAATGTTTGCCTTCAACGACCATGCTACCGTAAAGAAAGTAGTGAATGCCTTACCCAGAGTTGGAGTTGGTGTTAAATATGGATTGCCACAAGCCAGGTATGTGGATACACCTGCATATCATAAAGTCATCTTCCTTGTTTCCATACCTGGTTATCACATGTACATTCTATCATTTTTATTAACAACAATGTCAGTAATTTTATTACCACAGTTTGTATCAGTTTTCCTGTGTTCACTGTGTGTCATTAAAAGCATCCCAGATGAAATACTTATAGTTTAAAAGTTCATGTGGAATCTAACACTAAATATATGTATAGTATTACTGTTTATTTCTTTTGGAACAAGGTAACGCCTTTGGACAATTTCTATCCATAATGAGTATTTCTGTGTTTACAGGGTATATGGAGGAGGCATTTTGAATAGTTCTACATTCACGAATTATTTTTATCGGTTACAAATACTCATCAGATCATTTACAGAACTGTTTATGCTTTTTTATGAACTTTATTATTTGTTTTAGGCGCATGTCATTAGCTGTTGGGAAACAATTGTTCAAACTCTCTTGTATGACACAGAAATGGCAGCGACGAGAAATCTCAAACTTTGATTACCTAATATATCTGAACACCGTGGCAGGTAAATATAATGTACAGGGGCTTTTATCATTGGATATAAATAAGGAAACATCTGAATCTATATCCAACTTTCAAGATTAATGTAGTGTTGTAGAAAAAAATTGGATCCAGGTGTAGGGGTGTCCTTGTAGGGTCAATTCCACACAGTCACTGTGTGGGTCCAGGTGTAAGAGTATTCTTGTACTGGCGTCAATTTCCCACAGTCGCTGGGTGGTTCTAGGTGTAAGAGTATTCTTGTACTGGAGTCAATTCCACACAGTCGCTGCGTGCCTCCAGGTGGAAGAGTATTCTTGTACCGGTCAATCCCACACAGTCACTGCGTGCGTCCAGGCGGAAGAGTATTCTTGTACCGGTCAACTCCACACAGTCACTGTGTGCCAGGTGGAAGAGTATTCTTGTACCGGTCAATCCCACACAGTGGCTGCGTGCGTCCAGGTGGAAGAGTATTCTTGTACCGGTCAATCCCACACAGTCACTGCGTCCATCCAGGTGTAAGAGTGTTCTTGTCAATCCCACACAGTCGCTGCGTGGATCTAGGTGTAGGAGTGTTCTTGTACTGGTCAATCCCACACAGTCACTGCGTGTGTCCAGGTGTAAGAGTGCTCTTGTACCAGTCAATCCCACACAGTCGCTGCGTGATCGAGGTGTAGGAGTATTATTATTGTACTGGATTTAATTCCACACAGCCTGGATCCAGGTGTGGGAGTATTATTGTACATGGAATTCAGACACTGTGTGGATCCAGGTGTAGGATTGTTGGATACTGACGTTAGTTCAATAAACCATTTCCTGAATTTAGTGTAAATGAAAATTATGTTTGTTTGATTCGGGTTTAACGCTGTTTGATTTTTTTCACTCACACCATCCACGTCACTGGCAACAAACAAATAGAAAACTGGACAAATACAGGACGATCCCAGACATCAAACTTATCGGTTTCCTGTCCCTCTTCAGTTGGAAGAGCAACAAGGCAAGAGGAAGCTCTGTCCAACCACCCACGATAAATTAAGGGATTTTATCAATTTGTGGCATGCAGGGTTAACTTGTCTTCATGATTCAATACTAAAATGATTATGATCGTTATATATTGGATGTTGGAATTTCAAATCGATAGGCCCTCTGGTTTTTACAAAGTAGTGGAGAAACATTAATTTTCCAAGAGAGCAGAAAGTTGTTTATGATTGTGTTAAGTTTGATCTACGGTTGGGAACATGGCTGTCGTACAAGCGAAATATCCATGAGCACGTGTTTACCTAACAGCTAATCAATAATTAATATTAACAAGAACATGGTGTAAAAAACAGATCGATTTAATTAGCAATTAATTTCGGAACTTCCGAAAGCTCTTCTGAAATAGTTTTAAAAAAAATATTTATATTTTTTTCTGATACCAATGTTAAGTCACAAAACGTTATCATTATGTATGCTTATTGAACATTTAATTTTCCTACCCTTTTAAGAGGAAGCTTTTTGTTCAAGCGTATTTCGGTATACATGTATTGATGACTGAAGCGAACTGCCTCTGTAAGTTGAAAAGATCCGAGCTGGTAGCAAAACACACATATAGATAGCACTGAGGGGAGCCTCACACGCCTAAAGGGTCCGACAAAACGGGAACTCTGGGAAATTTACACGGAATCTTTGACGTTACATTTAGCGTTACATTATTACATGTATACGCGTTTTTATATGTAGCACAATAGTGCCAAAAATATTGTTTGGACAAAGTTGGTTTAATAATACGGGATGTCGGTGTGCATCTCCGTCAGGGCCCGGGGATAAAGTAAATCAATTGACCCTTTCTTGACAGCAGTGCATTTACATTTTAAATTATTCTGGTAGTTTATTTGTCATATTCCGACAGTCTAGTAACTTTGATATAGAATCTAGCACAATAGAACCAGAATAACCCGAGTTCGTTAATAATGATACCAATAAAACCATGATCATAATTAAGTTGTTTTCAATGATCCCTCTGTGAATAAGATCGACATTATGGTCAATAACATATATTTTCTCTGAAACTAAAACCAACAATATTTAACAATATTTTTTTGTATATGGCAATGGCGCCTAACAGGTTGATTGCTGGTAAGGGTTAAAACCCAGACACTCGCGTCAGAACGTTACTGTGTGCACATCAACCGTTGTGCTCTAGAACCTTGCTTATTGAATTTTCACAAAATGAAAACCACAAGCAGGATAAACAACGTACTTAATATTTTGTCTATTGTACAAGGGGACAAAAACGGGATTGTTGTCATAAATCCGATGTACAGCCACGCTAACTCCTCCAGATGGTCGTTGTCCAGAAGAAACGTTGAAGAAAAAACAACTTAATAGATATCGATATTAAAAAAAATAGTTCAAAAGAACTTTGGAACGTTCTGAAATTGATTGTTAATGGATTGATTGATAACTTGTTCGACCTGTATTTTAAAAATCTACTTTCAAAAAGACGTACGCGTATGCTTCCTCTTTAAAGAGTAGAGAAATTAAATGTTGAATATGCATACATATTGGTAACATTTTGTGACTCAAACAATGGATGTCTGAGAAAAAAACCCACAGGAATCCTTCCCCTATAAACTTGTAGCTTTCTAACACTCCTTATTAATTAATACGAGTGTACTATAAGGTAGGATTTGAAGGCGGGGTGCCAGAATAGGTCTTCTCGTCTCAATTAACCCCTGTATTAAATGCTTGTCATCCAATTTAATTTGTACGGGAGTGCATGTTTTATGTATGGAACAACGTCGGTGAATATTCAAAGAAAAGCACAGTGTTTTAAAGTGAGGTACAGATGCGGCTCGGGCAATCGCGGGGGTGGTTTTTACAAGGTTTCCTTCCGGTTTTCCACCGTAATAAGGCTGTGTGAAGTGGACAATCCGTCGTCATATAAGTGAAATAACCTTGAGAACGAGGTTAAACTCCAATCAAACAAACAAACAAAACCAAACGTTTTAGGACGGTTCAAGCTCGTATCTTTGTTGACTGTATACACAATTATACAATCTCCAACGAAATACTTTTTCGCATCAGTTGGCTTTTAAAAAGCCCAAGTAAGCGGATATTTTATTATATTTAGTATATCTTTCAAAAACCCTTAAAGAATTTACAAATTGCAATGAAATTTTAGATATATGGGCAGATACATTTAACACATGCAGATTAAGGACGTTTGTTTTGTTATTGCCCAGTTGCTGTAACTAACAGCAATAGCGGATTCTTTTCTGACGTTATTCGGTTATTTCTGTATGTATATACGACCGGGTTTTAATACAAACTACATTTTGTTCATCGGGCTATAATATTGCATAATCTGTGGATATCCTATTACGTGCTGGTTTAATGATGTAAGGTTTCTGATTAGTTATTGATTGGTGTTTAAAGCAGTGGTCGATGTTGCTTTGCTTTAGTAATGGAGTACGATCGCCCGGATTGTAAGTGCATATCTGATAGTAAATCAAATACATGTATGTAATTGTCAAATTTACTGGATTTTTTTCGTAACACGTGCTCTCTCTACAATGATAAAAAAGAAGTAAAAAAATAAAATATAATATTTTAAAAAATATAGACAAATTAGTTTTTTGTTAAATTTTGATTTCTTCATTCGATTGTTTCAGATGGGTTGACCGTGTGTTTGTTACACACTATAGATACATTTTGTCAATAACGTATTTTATTTAGGCTACTCTCCAACTTACCGGGCCAGTTTAGGTTCCTATACCGAATTCATCAGACACTAGATAGAGTTTTGCATCCCATTTTGGATTGATTTTATCACAAACTTGAAGTGAAAATAGGAAGTATTTACTTCAGTTTGGGCGCATAATATTTTGGACATACGTTTTTCAGTAATTAAAACTACCGGTAGAAAAACCCTGCTTACAAGCCAGATGGCCGTGTAATAGTCGATGGGTTTTATGGAAACGTACAAACCGCATGCAAGACATCGACGGGCTTCTGTATCTGCTAAACTCAATGTAGGTCCCGTGTTTGCACCTCGTATAGAAGTGACAACAGACGTACACGAACTTGTCCGACCTGACATCAACAGCAACCTACCTCTCATCCGAAATTAATATTTTATCAATATACTTTTAGCTACTTACCTCACTTTAAAGGACTATGAGCTTTTAATTAACTATCCTACGTCTTGTTCAAGGCAAAAAATAAACAATTTTGTGCGATTTCACGCCACAATTTAACCTTGGCGGACAGTTCTCTAATCTGCAAGTAGCCGTTATCCCGCCATTATTCAACGCCGTTTGTCTGAACATCGCATCTGTGCTGTTGCAATATGTAATATATTCACATGAATACACATGACGAATGTTCGTTTTATAAATCGTTTTGACCACACCGGTCCAATGTAGCGGAGTAAATTGAAGTAGGAGGCCCGAAAAAATATATTAAAGCGCTATACTGCCAGACGCCGATTGGGCGGCCTACCGTACGATATGTAGGATATGTACCCTTACAGGCTGAACGTCCGCACAAGCTATTACATGTACGTCTCCACTAAACTGGCAGAAAACGTCCGCTGGTCAAAACGCCCGTTGCCCAAAACGTCCGCTGATCAAATCTTACTAGGTCCAAAACATCTACTATTATAAAACACATACTAAATAATAATAGTACATCCGCTTGTAAATCTTGCGCGCTGAGTAACGGCTAACGACTGGTGCGCATTTTAGAGAAGCAAGACTTATTAACTAAACTCATGAGAGACGTCAGAGTAGGTACAGATTAAAAAAAAAGAAATAAAAAATAAAATAAAAAGACTAGCAGGTAGTGCGATGTACCTGGAGCTAATATAAATATATTAGCCCCAGTATGTATGTATAATAGATTGTCTTTATGTAATTTTATGTTTGCTAAAAGTTTACCCATCAGTATTTGGGATTATTACGTTATAATATCACATAATTTATCAGCTATTTAACATAAATTTTGTTAGTTAGTTTTGAATATTTGTTTCTTGACACATTTTCAGGGGAAAAAAACAGAAACTGCAGAAATAAATAAAATGAACACACTATGGATCACACTATTTTGTTTATATAAAAGCATGAAAACCCAACAAAAACATCTCTAGTCCTCACTAACAATAATCAGATAAATTACCAGGTTAAGTCTCCACATGTGTACATAGTGGACATTTTGGTTAGCATCAGTACATGTACATTTAGATGCTTATACATATTTTATTAAATTGTGATTACAGTCCTAACATAGATAATGGCTGAGCAGCGTTTGGACAGTATATCAGAGCAGGTATATCAGAGAAGATTCAGGGTGGGCGCAGATGAATTTAGTATCAATCAAAAATGTAGCATATTAACTGACCATTTTTGCATTTGTCTTTCCGCAAATGTTTTTTTTATTTTCATTTTGAATATAAGTTACTGTATAAGTTTTCATATTTCTTTAAATTTTTTTTCTTTTGCACTTAATATGTAAATAGCCTTCATGGTAAGAGAAATTCTGCATAGGCCTATTTAAATGTATTTTAGGGTTATGCCAATGAGTTATGTATGAATTATTGTCATTACCACTGTACCATAGGTCACATACTGTCGTAAGGAGAACTCGCTTTACTTTATGCTTGATAGTGGGGATAGTTTACACTGATGAAATTGAAAATGTCCTGGCATGTAGTGGCACTGTAGGTATAGATGGAAATACCTGTTTAAACTGGTTATACAAGTAAAGTAACAGATAGAATATAGCTTGAAAAATAAAAAAAATTTAAACGTAAGACCATCTTGCCTCTCCCCTGAAGAAAAGTCACTTCGTGCCGATTTCTCTCTTATGTTAAACAATTGAAATGTTTGTCCTTCCGTCCATCTTTCTATCTTTCCGTCCATCTTTCTGTCCTTCCATCCATCACAAATGTTTGTGTATTTGCTTGCTTGAAGACAAACAAATAAATCAAACTTGGTATGTAGCTTTCTCCTGTTAAGACAGCAGAAGAGATTGCATTTGACCAAATTAGGTAAAACAAAATGGCCGTTATTGCCTAATTTAACAATATTCATACCTGGATGTGTTGTGAACATGATAAGTACTTTGGGATAACTAAAGGAGGCAAAGGTGATTTTACCAGGATTATGAGTATTTTTTTCAAAATTTTGAAATCAAATATATATTTGAGATTAATTTGCAAGACAGTCTGTGTTATTTAAATTTTCCATTATCAAATACATGGATGCTATACCACAGGCTCACCTTTCCTTGAGAAGATGATTTCTCAAGTAGTAGGGGCAAAGATCTTGAGTTTACCTGTCCATCGCAGTATCCACGTTATCCATAGATATGTTAATTTTTATGAGGTGTAAACAGGAATTTATGTAACTTCATATTCCCTAGAATACATGGGTGTTTTTTGTACTGGGTTAACACTAATAGTAAGAGCCAACAAACAATACATTTGACCTTCATCTGCATGTTGTCAACAATAACGTCATGACTTGCCACATTCTCAAAGATAACATAACAACTTGCCACATTCTCAAAGATTACAGCCCGACTTACCACATTCTCACGATAATGCACATGTAATGTTCTCAATGATAACTCATGACTTTGGTGCATTGTCAAAGATAACAGCACAACTTGCCACATTCTCAAAGATAACAGCACAACTTGCCACATTCTCAAAGATAACAGCACGACTTTGCTGCTTTCTTAACAACAGCTTGACTTTGCACAGTTCTCAACAATTACAGCTTGACTTTGTTCAGGTCTCAATGATAACCGTATGACATTGTAATGTTCTCACAATAAGGACATGACAATGTAATGTTCTCACAATAACGGCACAACATTTTAGTGTTCCCACAATAAGGGCACGAAATTGTAATGTTCTCACAATAATGGCATGACATTGTAATGTTCTCACAATAAGGCCATGAAAACGTAATGTTCTCACAATGAGGGCACAACATTATAATGTTCTCACAATAAGGGCATGCCAATGTAATGTTCTCACAATGAGGGCACAACATTGTAATGTTCTCACAATAACGACACTACATTGCAATGTTCTCACAATAACGCCACTACATTGCAATGTTCTCACAATAACGGCATGAAATTGTAATATTCTCACAATAAAGGGAATGGTGTTGTAATGTTTTCAAGGATTACAGCACAGCTTGTCAGTGTTCTTAATGACAACTGCACCACCTGCTTCAAGAGACACACAAACATTCCATAAGCCAAAATAATTGTGAGGCTATGCAGCACTCTGGACACAATGTCCTGCCTTAGATATCTGTATGATTAACACTACACTCGCTCTGATTTATCTGTTATGTAATTATTATACTTTATCATGAAGACTGCAGCTAAATCCTGTCACAGGAAGATCTATTGTATGAAGCCATGTCATGGGAATGTAAGAAAATGTCACAAGATGACTATTAAGATTTATAGAAGTTATAATTAAACAGGTGCTGTTTAAAATCAAGCCTGGTGTGCTTGGGGAAATGAATTTCAGCATGCTATAAATGAAGCAGGTAGATGGCACCCCTTCCTCTTATTTATATACAAGTTCTATTGAGAATTTGTTTGTTAAAAATAATTTGTTCTGAGTTTTGTTTCAAATTTAACTTATTGTCATTTCTAATATAATATTGTGGACTATTTTCTATTTAATTAGGGAGAACATACAATGACCTGAATCAGTACCACATATTTCCCTGGGTGTTGGTGAACTATGACACTGAGGAGCTGGACCTTAGTCAGCCCAGTAACTACAGAGACTTGTCAAAGGTAAGGCCAAGTGCCACCCTGTTTGTCCTTTAACTCAGTCAGCGAAATTGAATAGTTCATTGTTATTGCATGAAAGCTGACTGTTGTATTGAGAACAAAACCTTACATCATTTTCTAAATATGACTGGCTAAACGGGTTATTTGTGTGTGTGTGTACATGTATGTGTACAGATTTCTGGAGGATTTCAGACATTTTGATACATTTGCCATCATGTGTAAAACTAAAGCTATTAAACTCTTACAACTGAAGAGTTGGAAAAATCAGGCAAAAATAACCCTGGTCCTTCTCAGTTTTCTCCATAGCTTATATGAAAGTCAGTTACTATGTAGAAAATACCACTGTTTGTTGAAAAAACAAAATGCCATTTTCTTAAACACTAAAATTCCAAGCAGAGAGATAAATTTGAAATGTGACAGGAAGTTCGTCATAAATCATTGGTAAATGGCAGATGTTATCTTATCTACAAGTTGTGCGCATTTTCCAAGAACATTGTCTAGACCAGCAAGCAACATGCCTGTCAGAGTTCTCTCCCATGTCTACATTATCACTTAGCACTGCTTCTTTAAGAAACTTGATATATTTTATGCCCACAGCATAATATAACCAGGGGCAAATAGTTTTACCTGTTTACATACGTCCGTTGGGCCAATGTGTCATTCCGCTGTTATTCTGATCTCTAGATGTTTGTTTACAAAGTTCAGATAAAGTTTACCTTTCTTTCCTTTGTTTATATAATACCGTTTTGTATCCAGAGTGACCTCACTAGTATCAATCATTACCAGTAATTTAAAGGGTATTCTTTTTCCCCATATCTATTTTACAGAGAAGTTTAATACAAAATTATTGTTTTAGCTTTTGGTAAATAATCTTTTTTAAAGAATTGAAGATCAGACTTACATTTGGGGATCATAGTTTAAGAAAAAGAGCCCTTATTTGCTACGCTGCTCTGTAGATATACTACTTCATGTTAGCTTATATCACAAGAATTTAAATTTTCTATTGGGAATATTCCATTGACCTTTTGAAACACAGTCACATGAACCAAGGAAACTTTATCTACATGTACATAGATAAATCTTGAAGGTTTATTTTCAATGATTTGTTATGACTGTAAACAAAATTCAGAGGGCAGGGGCGACTGTTCAGACATATTTCTGGATCTGTTGTAGATGTGGATGGCTCCATTTGTATTTCCATTGCGAAATCTCTGCTTTACACATGATATTTATATCTCAACATTTGAACATATTTGATCTCAAAATATGAATTCATTCCCAAAAGCAGATTCCCTGGTTCTTACCTTTTCTATCATATCTCATTAGCATGTTGAATGACCTTTACCCTCTGACCTGCAGCCAATTGGTGCCCTGAACCCTGCTCGTAAAGCCTTCTTCGAGGAGCGTTATTCCACCTGGGAGCATGATCAGATCCCGCCATTTCATTACGGTACCCACTACTCTACATCTGCCTTCACCCTCAACTGGCTCATTAGGATGGTAAGTTATCTCCCCTTTCATAAACTTCATAGCTTCCTGGCTAGCTCGGTTTAAGCATTTAACAAATATTTTCACAAATATTTGACACTGCACATGGAAAATAATTGTGTCAGGTAAGGATACATTATGGTGCAATCATGATCTCAAATATATTTGCTCTAAGCTGAATGTCTGTCATTTATAGAATAAAAGAAAGACATATTACGTTTGTTAAGTAATAAATTCAGTGATAGAGATTTACCAGTTTCATTATGAACCCACCATACACTCTCCGTGATCCAGTGCACCCTTATTTTATAAGTTGAACTGTTTGAGAGCTCCCGGTAAGCTTCTAAAACCAAAAGTATGATCAGTATTATTAATGACATTTTTTGCTCTTTCTTGACTTAGGAGCCATTTACATCGATATTTCTGAACTTTCAAGGAGGGAAGTTTGATCATGCTAACAGAACATTCTTTAGTGTCAGCCAGGCCTGGAAGAACTCTCAGAGAGATACTTCAGATGTGAAGGTACCTGCTACCACAGAATAAAACTTCTGGGCTAATGTTAAATTTACTTATCATTGATAATTCAATTATCTCATAACCTGTAAAATGTTTTTGGGTTAAATGAGATTTCACCTTCATAAAAATTTTGATTCAAAGTATAATGTTGAATCCTAATCAAATAAAACATCAAACAGTCATATGTGAGACATAATAAAACAAAACAGGCAGATTTGATAATAATCTAAACTACTTAGAAGTCATCATTCAATGGAGACTAACACACTAAAGTCTTGCTGTACATTTATTCATTAAATTCCCAGTTTTTTTCCTCTCAATAATTGACTGAGGATTTGATACTTGACAATTATTATACATACCTGAGATGTTTTTAAAGCTCCAATTCTTTAAAATATTCTGTGCTTTAATGACAGATGTGTCCTTTACTTATTTAATATTCCCTTTGCAGGAGTTGATACCTGAGTTTTTCTACCTACCTGAGATGTTTAAGAACATGAACTGTTACAAATTAGGTAAAAGCGAGGAAGGAGAAACGGTGGAAGATGTTCAGCTACCTGCCTGGGCTAAATCACCTGAGGACTTCATCCGCATCAGTAGAATGGTCAGTTAAAACAATTCTGTAGACTGGTTCAATATAATATCTGATGTTAATGCAGTGTCAACAGTGTGGGGCAAAATACCATAGGGTGACTGTTTTCAGGCTTATTCCTGCCAAAATACATTTGTTTAAGATCCCAAGTCTTCTCATGTTGGTCCCAAAATAAAGTAAAATCTATTTTGGAATCTAAGCTGTCAGGTCAAAGTGCAAAGTGTGACATTGTTGGTCTTTAGTAAATAATATTAGGTGTTTTTCAATGGCACCCTGGGATTTATATCAATTATCTTTTAATGGAAATTCACTCAAAAAAGTTATATCATTATTTTCACTCCGATATTACTATCACTGATAACAAAACAGTGGTAAACTGGTTTATTCTGTATCTGTATGTATATAGTTTATCAGAGTACTTTACTGACTGAGTGCTTTGTTTGTCTACGACCTGGAATCAGAATTTGTATACAAATGTGTATATAGTTATTGCGGTATTTAGTATCTGATTAGAGTATTAACTGATTGCTTTGTTTGTCTAGGCCCTGGAATCAGAATTTTGTATACAAAGGTGTATATACTTATTGTGGTATTTAGTATCTGATTAGAGTAATAACTGATTGCTTTGTTTGTCTAGGCCCTGGAATCAGAATTTGTATGTAAAGGTGTATATAGTTGTTGTGATTAAAGTATCTGAGTATTAACTGATTGCTTTTTTGTCTAGGCCCTGGAATCAGAATTTGTGTCCTGTCAGCTTCATCACTGGATTGATCTGATTTTTGGTTACAAACAAAGAGGTAAATAAATTTATAATTATGTGATTAATATAAGCATTTGGTCTGATTTTTCAACAAATCAATCTTATAATAATTACTAATATACCAGTTTTGTCTGATTTTACAATACCAGTCTCACCTGTGATGAGCTATACAATTCAGTTACACCTATTTTTAGTTTTTATTGTTTAAATATTGGAAAAAAAGTTTAGCTAATAACATTTATGATATTTTTAAGTAGTTTATACAAAACAAATGATCAACTAAGGGATTTGTGAACTTCACAGCTATCAGTAGCATTGGCTGTATCTTTCTGCCTTTTATTGAACAGGTCCCGAGGCAGTGAGAGCTACTAATGTGTTTTACTACCTGACTTACGAGGGCAGTGTCAATCTAGAATCTTTGACAGATCCCGTAATGAAAGAGGTAAATCTCATATATTTAAGTTACCAACATACCCTTGTATGGGTGAAATTGATATCACATTAAGCAGGTGCAAATAACTTGTACTTCAGTATGGAAGCTATACAAGAGTACGTATTGTCACAGTGTGGATTTTGACCCCATGTTAAATGAGGAGCTGCTGTTACCTGGAATTGGTTGGGATTTTTTTTTTTTGCATAAATTTGATGTAAGAAATATGAAAATCAAGACCGTACTATTATTGCATTGCTGTGTGAAATGTATGAAAGATTAAATATAAGAGCCAGTTTTGTTCTATGATTTAAACATATTGTAAAACTTGCTTATGCTCCTTGAATTTTGTTGATTTCAGGCTATAGAAAACCAGATCCGTAGTTTTGGTCAAACTCCGTCCCAGCTATTAACTGAACCCCACCCACCTCGTAGTTCTGTCATGCATCTGGTGAGTAAAGGGACATAACTCTTTATACTATCATGTACGGGCATGAGCAACAGTCAGATCTAAGTACATGTACATGGTTAGGCTACATGAAAGTATTATTAACTTTAAATTTAAGTATCAAGTAATTTTACATTAGTCAGTTGTATTCTATTTTAATTACAATTAGAGGACTAAAGAATCAAGTAATTTTACATTACTCAGTAGTATTCAATTTCTACTACAATTAGAGGATTTAAAGTATCAAGTAATTTAACATTGCTCAGTAGTGTTAAATTTACATAGCAATTAGGGGATTTTACCAGGTAATTTGGCATTACTCGTTGGTATTGAATTTAAATGGTAATATTAGAGGACTTGAAGTATATGGTAATTTAACATTACTCAGTGGTATTAAACTTAAATAGCAATTATAGGACTTAAAAGTATCAATTAATTTAACATAACTTAGTAATATGGAATTTAATTTGCAATTAGAGGGCTTTACCAGGTAATTTTACATTACTGATCAGTATCAAATTAGAATTGCTAAGAGGACTTGAGGAATTTTGTATACCTTAGATCTTGGCATATTTTTGATAGTTTTCCAGACTACATACCATTGTATAGAGGAGTATATATTCATACAGCTAGACACAATCACTATTTTCATACCAGTTGATGAACTAAAATTTTCTTGATAACATTTATTAATCAAGATGTATATGTTATTCCCATTCCATTTCAACTTACAGCTGACTCAGCAACATCGCAAGAGACGGAGTATAATTAATAAGGTCTTACAATCATTACAATTTGTTGTTTGGGGTCAAGGGAGATTTTCTGTTACATTTTGTATTTGTTTTCTTATATACTCTTTAACCCCACACCTCCGTTCGGTTCTCTTGACCCAAAGCATTTGCAGCTCCAAAAGTTAAAGTCCTGTTCAAAAGACTAAGAATTGTAAAACTTAATATATATTTACCGTTTCTGTGTTTGTCAGTTTTATTTGCCAGGGAAAGTGGTTACAATGGTTAGGCTTATTTCCCTGCTACCCCTTTTTCATAAAAAATGTCAACCAGCTTTTGGCTTCCCCTGTTGAATATTTGAGCATTTGGGATGCAAACATGCAATGTGGTTGAAATTTGCCTTCTGTAAAATACATTCTTATCTCTTGGCAATACGGATTCTCTTGAAGAAATCGTAATCTCATGAAAATTTGACTTCCCTCCTACAGCCAACCAGACAAAGTGCAATGGAGCTGCAATTTTCATAATTTGCCTTCATATCAAAAAATAATCTTGATAAATGAAATCTGATTTTAAATAAAATAAAAAAAACACTGTAATAGCTTCAAATTCATAAATATCCTATGAGACGTTTTTTTCTTCAAAGTTATCATGGAAGTTTATACTCAACCGTCAAAAAGGATAATGACTTCATGGAAATTTTGTTTTCAATGAAAGGATCGTAACTTCATTCCCTCATAAAACATCCAATTATCATGGCAATTTGGCTTTGATCAAAACACTGTAAAACTAATTTCCTAGTGACTTCTGCTCTGTACAAGGTCTTTAAAACCCTGTTGACCTGTTTCAGTCACCTTTATTGAGAAATAAGTAGACTTTGTAGACACCCCCTTTTAAAGGTGACCATCAAGTCAGACATCTTGGCAAGTTCAGTTCATGAAAAAAATATACAGTCTGTAACTGTATAAGGCTACATACTCTTTGCCTGTTATGTACTTTAAACTGTTTAAAAAAAACGTGTTCATTATCTAATTGAAACTTTAAAAAAATATTTTTATTGGACGTCTTCACTGAAGAATTCGTCCAACTTTTGTTTTCTTTTGTCACTTCCTTATCCCTCCAAAAGTGTTTATTATAGGTGGGTGGGTGATTATTTTGGTGAATAAATTTCATTTATTTATCAGATTTATTTGCATTTTGCTTCCTTATTTCTCCATTATTTTGTTATTGGGAAAGGCTTGTTTTGTTTGCCATTTTTCAGGTTGTGGAGAATTGTTAAAAATAAATTAATGAATAAGTAATAAATTCAGTGATTTTTCCCTGATTGAATGCATTTCTGAAGACATTGGAAGTAATAGTTTAACTCGATCAAATTTGCGTAAAAAACAGTATACGTTCTTTTGCTTGTTTTTCCTCAGTAACTGTGTTTGCTGTCAGTCATTAATAACTCTAAAAGCCTCTGTGTGCTGAAATCAACTCTTAGCATATGGCTTGTATGAATAAGAGGGGAATGCCATGGCAAAGCTCGCGAGAAGAGTTTGCAGTTTTAATGTTTTAACACTTCTTGAATCTGAGTTTGAATTTTGAACCAAATATTTTCTGATATAGAAGAAAAGGCGCTGAGATATTGAAAGAATTTTTTATTTGTGAAAATAAATACGGATGATATTTCAACTACCATATACAAAATGCGGATATGCATGTAGATTCAATGAAACTGTGAAGGCTTTAGTGTGACATCACCCAGTATTGGGGTACATGTCTAAAACATATCACTGTGAAGGCTTTAGTGTGACATCACCCAGTATTGGGGTACATGTCTAAAACATATCACATTTCTCAACTGGCGTAGGTCTCTCTGATTCTGACCTGGTTTCATCCAAGATGGCATAACTTTGAGTTTGTCTGGGTTTCATCTGTTGGCTAAGCTGGCATGACTGTCTTTATTTGAGTTTGACCTGGTTTCATCTGTTCGTTATGTTGTCTATGGCAGGCATGAAATACTCATGATCACATGAAATTGTTTTTTGAAAGAGACTGAAATAAAAAACAATTTTAGAGTGTCTGCCTGTTCAGTTACATATGTATCTGCAGCCAGCTATTTCTGTCAGGTGTTTCTTATAACAGTTCCTTGAGTACGACATTAAACACCAATCAAACAAGCAAACAAATCTTATAACAGTTCTTTGAGTACGACGTTAAACACCAATCAAACAAACAAACAAATCTTATAACAGTTCTTTGAGTACGACGTTAAACACCAATCAAACAAACAAATAAATCTTATAACAGTTCTATATTTGTATTAATACATGTTAACCAGAACTGTCTTTGACCATAAGTGGCAGAATAAATGACTTTGTTGTTTTCACTGTTTCAGTCCCCGATGATGTTTAGTGGGTTACAGGATGATGTATGTATGATAATGAAGTTCCTCTCTAACTCACCTGTAACTCACGTCTCGGCCAACACCCACCCAGCGGTGCCCTCCCCCGCCGTTACCACTGTGTCTTGTAATCATAACTTTGCTGTCAATAAGTGGAACCCAGCTTATCAACGTAAGTCTACACCCGTACATAGACAAGAAAAGCTTGTGAGTAATGTAGCTATTATAATGCATGCTTAGGGCTTCTGTAGAGGGAGTACTGGTTTGCACCTGGTTGGAAATAGGGTTATTATGGTTTCCTCCCCTAGGTAATTAAGCCTAACATTTATGTTTTATTAGATATCTTATTCTCAGCTGGTTTTTGCTGAAAATTATCGTCACGAATATGACAGGTTCCAAAAATATCAACATTTTATTTATTTTCTGTGCCAAAAAAACAACAAATAGAAAGTCCAGTTAAATGTTTTAAAAAAGATTTTCATATAAAATTGAGAAATAAGATGTTAAAATTTGTTGTAAGTGGCAATGCTTATGTGTCGATTTCAGAGTGATGTTGAAAAAATATTCTAGATTTTATTAATTGTATATGTTTGCATTGGAGATGTTCATGTATGTATAGTGACTGACATAACTGAATTAATGTATTAATTTATCTTTATTATAACTATCAAACCAGGTGTAAGTTAAGGCCCAAGGCCGAAGCTTAGTGGTAGCTTGTGCGCCTACTAATCTTACTTCAATACACCGTTCAGGGCATTGAGTCCATGCATCTGTCGGCCATCAGGTATATCAGTGAGTCAAGTGGTGTGGCAATTGCAGAGGTGGTTTTAACAAAGTTTTTTCTGGGTTTTCCACAGTAATTGAGCAAGGAGCAGAGAAAAGTGTAATAGCCTTGATTACGACAAACAAATTATAATAGGTTTATATTTAAGATTAACTAATTGACTGGTTGTGTTTTTTTTTTTAGCTCAAACATCATCAACAAGTTTCTCCTCTGAGAAGCCTGAGACTCAAGCTCAGCTCCCTCTGGCCATGGATCAACTCTTAGGTAATCTCAACATATTTCCTCTCATTTGGACAGATGTTACTTCAATATAATTACTTTTTCAAAATTGGTTTGAGACACTTGTCAGTTTTTGCTAAATATTAAAGTATTTGAAGCATAAGGACATAATTTATTTTTAATTTTTTGTTTTAATCCACAAGGATAAAAAGATTAATCAGCATATGATACAGGTTTTTTGATTAATATATGATCATGCCATTTTTTAAATGTTATACTGAAGATGGTACTTAGGTCGTATAATTTTATTCAAGTAATAATAATATAATTGCAATACACCTTCTCATCCTTTTGATGTTATAGCTTTGAACCAAATTCATGAGAAACCATCGAAGAGAAGTCACAAACCTTGAGACATAAAGTTATTGCAGAATGAAAGTCATTTAGAGCACAATTACTTCCATCGTAACCAATCCAAACTTTGTGAAGTGATTATTTACATGAGTATACAGAGTTGTATTCCAGTCATGTATTTCATTTTGTTGTTTATTTAGTGTTAAACACAGGCCTAAACAGACGTAACCTTGGAGATAACTTTGACCAGAGACTAAATGTACGACATTCCAGCTTTGTTACAACTGCCGATAACAGATTTCTGTTTGCCAGTGGATTTTGGGATAAAAGTTTCCGAGTATTTTCAACAGATAGTGGTAAGATTTGCATATCTCTGTAAGCCTGATAACTTGTAGGACTAACAATTGGAAGCTAGTAAAGCTAGAAGGGTTACAAGGTTTACTACCAGTTTTCCACTGTAATAAGGCTGTGTGAAGTGGAAATACCCTTGAGTACGAGGTTAAAAACCAATCAAACAAACAAACAAATCATAATGCAACAAATGCCACTAAAGTATTGTTGTTCTGTAAATTTTTAATGAATGATGTTAGCTTTCAAATACGCTTATATATTCTGTACAAATGTTAACTTGAAATGTTAAAAAAACATAGGAATAGTGTCTCAGTTATTGGCTAGTGGTTGTTATTATTAATATTGAGTTGTTTTCTTGTAGGGAGAATATGTCAGGTTGTATATGGCCATTTTGATGTGGTGACATGTTTGACACGATCAGAGTGTAATATAGCACAGGACTGTTTTATTGTGACTGGGAGTAAAGACTGTACTGTCATGGTTTGGTTATGGAGCTCTCGAGGACAAGCAGTCATTGGAGAAAACGCCAGTAAGTAGTTTTATCTGATATCTGTACAAGTTAAATTAGAGTTGTTTTATTTGACTTCAGTTGCAAATTCAGACAGTATCATGCCTTTATTTTTTTTATCGCAGAGTTTACATGCTTCAAAAAAACTGAAAATGTGAAAATACTCAATGAGTGGATAATAGGTGATCCAACTGTTATAATATTGTATTTTTGTCCGCATGTCTTTTACCAAGAGTAAGATATAATTGGTAGAGCATCATTTCAAGGCACTATCATAACAAAACAAGGCACATATGTTGCAGTAAATGCCAAGTTTGTACAGAGTTGTCCAAATCAGTGCTGAGGTTTTATGAAAAATGGCAATGTTTCAAGAAAATGTGTTAAGATACCAGTAAATAGAGCAGTGTGACAATGTCTTTGATTGGCTGTGGAGTCTCAGCCAATCAGGTCACAGCTAACAAAGGCATAACAAGTTTATTGACCTTTGCTGCAATGTCACATGTAGTTGTATAATAGGTGATTAAGTTTATTGTAAAGCAGTTGTTTTTTTGCAGCTTCCTTTTTGGCAAAAACTGGTTTACACTTGAATAGACATAGATTGTCAGTCCAACATATTAACAAGTATATCTGACAATGTAGAACACTCAAAGTCTAGCTACCTTTCAGCTTGTGTGTAGTGCATAGAGGTTATGTTTCTTGCTCATTACACCAAGCACCTTGTATAACACATAGGCATCGGCCCCCACTGTGAGCCTTATAATGTGGTAACACTACTCCTCTCACAAATATTCTGAATTCACATTGTTATTATTAGCTGATCGAGGAACAATATTAAACAATAAAAAGATATTATCTTCTGTATAAGTTCTAATAATTGCTTGATAATCTTATTTGGCTAGGATTTTCACTTTTTTTTTTAGATAAGTTGAAAATGACAAATTCTGGGTGTGTAATATGTTTAAACCAACATCACAGTTCTGATAAAATACACGTTTTAAGGACATTGCATTTCATTTTATGAGACAGCTATCAGGATTATCATATAACCGTTTAATAAACCAAAAATGAGAACGTAAATATGCACATCTTGTTTTTCACCTATTATTTTGTGTGTAAAATTGTCCATCTTTGATTAAATTGTGTTGCCAGTTATGATATTTGCAAAATTTTTCCACTTTTCTGATTCATTGTATATAAGTTTAAGGTTTATGGAAGGGAATTTGTGTACAAATTTTATAACTATGATACTTACACACTATAAATGGCATGCTTCATTTCAGCAGGAATTCTTCTGAGTTCTGTTCCTTATTCATAAATGGTAATCTTGTCACAAATCTGAATATGATGTTTAATTTCAGATGTTGACCACCCTACCCCTAAGACAATACTTACAGGCCATGAGAGTGAGGTGAGCTGTGTGGCTGTACTCGCTGAACTTGGTATGGTCGTCAGTGGATCCAAAGGTATCTCATCTAGAAATATGTTTCCGCTCTAAATTTTCTCATTTCTTTTATTAAAAGCTATTGTGATTATAAAAAGCTGATATGTGTAATCAGTGAATATACATGGAGGAATTACAGTTAAAATCTGTACATTCCATAAACTTACACAGTGAATAGTAATTTTATTAACGATATACAATGGATTTTCTACTTGATGTTCCCAGACAGAGATAAAGTATTGCTTACTTTTTCATTCACAATGTAATTTGTACAAACTGTCCAATCAAACTACACCAAATCTTTTACTAATTGGTTGTATTTTCTATGTAGGCGGTCCCTGCCTGATTCACACCCTCCATGGTGACTTGTTGAGGGCTCTGGAGCCCCCCAGTGGGTGTACCTCCCCCGAACTCATCTCCTTATCCCGGGAAGCCTTTGTCATTGTTAAATTTGAAAAGGGTCACATCACTAACTACAGTGTCAACGGATGTTTGTTGAAGGAATTCAGCCACAAGGAAAATGTTCTGGTGAGAAAATAAAATCAGTTGACCATCAGGTATATGAGCAAGTCACATATTGTGGCTCCGGCAAGCGCGGCGGTGGTTTTTACAAGGTTTCCTCTCAGTTTTCCACTGTGATAAGGCTAAGTGCAGTGTGAAATGAATAACCGTCATCATATAAGTGAAATACCCTTGAGTACGATGTTAAACCCCAATCAAACAAAAAAACGATACCTGTTAACCGGGTGCTATTTGAGCTAAGGGTCTGCCCTGTGTTCAGCTTCCAGTTGCCCTTTTGCTGTTTGAGCTGAGGTGGAAGCCAAGTTCTAAGCGTCCTGTTGCCTTGGTGCTATTTGAGCTCAAGGGATAGCCCAGTGTTGAGCTTCCAGTTGCCCTGGTGCTATTTGATTTTCCTGTTGCCCTAGTGCTATTTAATCTATCAGACTGCCTAGTGTTGAGCTTCCTGTTGACTGGGTGCTATTTGAGATGAGGTGTTGAGTATTCGATCTCCCTGGTGCTATTTGAGGGGTAGCCCATTTCTAGGAATGTCTTCACTCTAATATAAATTTGCTTGTTATTGCACCAGCCTATAGTATTTTGGTTTTGTCAGATATCTTTGTTTCTCTTCTAACATGTGGCTGTCAACTCTCAGATATATGAGTGAGTCACAGGATGTGGCTCCAGCACTATTACGAGGTTTCCTCTCGGTTTTCAGCCCTAATAAGGCAAAGAACAGTGTGAAGTGGTCAATCCCTCGTCATATAAGTGAAATACCCTTGAACAGGATGTTAAACCCCAATCGAACAAACAAATATATAACATGCGGCTGGCATGTGATTGAAATATCCTTGAGTACATGTACATTGTCTTGATAAACGCCAAACAGACAAACAGATGGTTTGGCCATTAACTGATTGTTATAGAGTCCTGGTGTGTTTTATCAATTACTGAGCTGGCTTGAAATAAAGTGTTGCTTACATGTAATTGTTTAGTTCTTATTGATTTTAAGCCCTGATCCACTATCAGAGAAATTTTGTTGATGACATTCTTATGTCAAAATAGTGGTTAATTGATATACATTATTATTATGATTGCAGGCTTTTCCTTTAATGTTTATTCTGTTATTATGGTAAATAATCAAATGGTATTTGCATTGTTGTTGCAGTGCATGTCACTGAGTTATGACTATTTGAATTGTTACAGCTAGTGTATGTCACTGAGTTATGACTATTTGAATTGTTACAGCTAGTGTATGTCACTGAGTTATGACTTTGAATTGTTACAGCTAGTGTATGTAACTGAGTTATGACTATTTGAATTGTTACAGCTAGTGTATGTCACTGAGTTATGACTATTTGAATTGTTACAGCTAGT
>JARFOD010070903.1:8022-38786 GCA_031763545.1 Mopalia muscosa
CACCCCCCCCCCCCCCCCCCCCCCAAAAAAAATATGGAGGGAATGTGTGGTTTGTTCTGTTCCAAGCCGCTGTTCATGGGACGATTGTGCTTGTATTAAATTATACTTAATATTATACATGAATGTCACATGTTAGTTTTATTGTCAATGTGGGTAGAGACGTCTACAACCCGACATCTGGTGAAGCTATATTAAACATCTGGTTTTTCATTCGGAATGACATTAATGACAATGTTAGAATACTATAAAGATGTCAACTCGCCACACCCTAGACTTTAGGTCTTTATCTCCTCCCAGTAACCCGTCCCAGTAACTCGTCGTGTTGTGGGACCGAATCCTCGAGGGAATTCTGGCTAAACCGTATAGGTTGAGCAGTACCGAGAGAACACCCACTTTTCACAAAGATAAACATCCTAATTATGAACCTCAATTAATTTTGCCCTATCTTTTCGGTGAATGTTGTTTATTTAACAAACTAAGTCAACATTTTAATATAAATGTATATAATTATACCACAAGGCGTTATATATCGGTGCATCAAATCGCGATTAGAAGGTTTTATGAAGAGATTTTTATCTAAAGACCACAACCCCACCATTATCTAAATGTCCTGATCATATAATGAGTCTTACGGAACATAATGTATTCGTTTCTTAATGAATTCCCCCCTGACGTCGCTGACAGATGAACAAGGGATGTTGGCAGCTATACCCCAAACTGAGCGAGTCTTCTTCTTGTTTTTCTTGTAAGCCGATACTGTGTCTTCTAATTACTTGATTGGCAATACACATTTATAGATCAAATCATGACCCGGTTGGGTTAGAACAGAATACCCAGGGAGACAAAGCAAATCCTTTCAGTAACCTAACTTAGACAAAACCACTTTTTAAAACTGTTTCTAAAACAATCACACACATATAATGTTTAGAGGTAATGTAGACAGAGGTTTCCAGTCGTGCCTGGCTTCATCCTTGGAGCACGTCTTCCGAATCATAATCCTTATCGTAGACGTCAAAGCTTATCATCCTGAAGGAAACCACAGCTTCCTATATTCCCAGGCTAACACCACTACCATTTCCATCAGGTTCAGTCGTTTAGTCTCTCTATGACATTGGCCAGATCAGTGCCAACTTAGCGAATAGTCGATTCGTCATTTCCACTACCCGTGTACGTCAATTCCGAACTATGCCATTGCTCTGCATTTTAAATATTATATACCTACATGATGTTTGAAATACAGTTGTTTTAAGCAAAACAATTCGTCATTTGAGACAATAGACAAATAGTTGAGCATTCTCACAAATTCGCGGCGGAGAGAGTTGGGGGTGTAGTCAACGGTTATAACAAGTGCCACAAATGACAATGTTTCAACGGCGAGTTTCATTGTTGCTAAATTGTTCTAAATACGGTCGTCGATCTTTCATTCCATTACATCGTTTACATCGAGACAGCTGCCTCTACGGGTTAATACTGTTTAGCGTCTATTGCAATTTCCCTGAAGCGACATGTGGTATAACTAAGGGCTAAGGAGTTCTCCCGGTAGTGACCCCTGTTTTTAGTGCAAAACTTCACGTCGGTCCGTCATGACCCATTTCTACCTTGCGACACATATGTTCCACATCAACCGTGTCGACAACTATAAGTTGTGACCGGTCTTTGATAGTTAGTTTGTCTACACATTAAAGCATTATTTGCATGCACTTTTTGTTGTTAGATTCGACTGTTAAATATTATACATGAATGTCACATGTCACATGTTAAACAACCTTTCGTCTGAATCGCTTCCCCTCTCAAACCATCAAAACGCGAGGGGCAATGCTAATAAATAAAATCTCATCTTAATTGATTTATTGCTTCAACTTAGTACGGCGATACTACGAGTAGTAAAGCAAATGAGATGAATCACGATGAGGCTCGTAACACAAGGCGCTTCTAGATACTTCCATGTAGAAAAGAAATGTAACTCATAAGATTTTACAGCCAAAGCCCGTGTTACCAGTAATTATGTTTTACCACTGACTCAATTGATATCCCACGGTTTTATGGACACAGCTTTCCTGGCGGTTGAACATCAAAGTGAATGATATAGAAAATACCCCTATTTATAACATCAGAGCTCTTCAGTTTAGTATATTCAACTAATACCACAACATTACTCACAGGAATCTTCTTTTCTACTGAGCCATTAAATCAGATTCTAAACCATCTCCAATGGTAGGCCTAGTAACAGCTGGTTACCGAACTAGCCTGGTTGGTAGGTATACCTGGGTAAGGTCTGTAAGTATGAAGTAGTAGGAAACAACAACGTTCCAACTTTTGAAAATTTGGTCAAATAGCTGTAGAATAGCGATGTCTTAACCATCAGTTGCAAGCCTTACAATTCCTATTATTATTAGTGTGGTTGTGGATGGGGTGAAAATGTGGGTGACGTGGGGATGGGATGTGGCGAGGGTGTGGGTGGCAAATGGATGCAGTAAAGCTGCGTTTTAGCAGTTATTTAGTCTAAAAAATCAAACAATTTTTTATTTGCTTATTTCTCACATTTTGCTTCCGTTTTAAGCCATTAACAACGACTCCGGAAGATAAACATGCCAGTTCTCAAAGTAAGCATTAAAAGCTGCAATATGCCAGACCTTTAAACTGTTTGAGACATTATAGGTTGCCATCAGGGTTTAAATTAGCATAGGGTGTCCATTTATCTTTTCTTTATGGACAATAAACAGCAATGGAGCCATAGCTAGCGTTTCACCTGTAATAAAATGCAAAAGCTGCAAACCAAGACTTAAATAGTTGGGTGTTGCATGTTAGACGAAAAGCGAACAGATGGCTTATAAGAAGAATGGGTTGAGTTTACCTATCCTCTAAAATTTACATCCAAATGTTCTCAAATAATCCAATTTCGAATTTTGCTTTTGTTAGTTAGAAAGCCAGTGTTTAAGCCTACGTGAACAGAAAGAGAGAAAGAAAAGCCAGGAATGAATATATATCACAGGTTCACGTTGGCAAGGTTTGTTGACGACTCTTGCTACTCCTAGAAGCGCCAGGAGCTGTTGTTCTGCGTGGGTTTTAGACAAACATTGTAAACAGATGTCGGGAGAGAGAGATGTTGTAATAAATGAGTAAGACAAACGGCAAAATGTGGAGTCGTTCTCATGTGAACTAACGTTGTGTTTTGTCTTTTGTAAAGAATCCGACCATTTCTGCACTTTCCCAATATTCTCCAAATGTTTGCAGGTGAGTTAACGTAATGCTGTGTGAAGCTTCGAGATTCAGTAGAATCTGGGTGTTTTTCCTGTAATATTTAACCTTTATAATATTGATAGAGAACAAAGTTGAGGGCTGTCAGTGGTACCTGAATCTCGAGGCGCCTATCTGGAAGCAGTTTGTTTCAACATCTTAACCAATGTAACTTTTATCTGAAGAACCAGCCACAGCCACAAGATGCTCAGGAGAGTTCGCATAAAACAAAATACAAAATATAACACACACGATATGTAGATTGTGTTAGCTGCATGTATTACCTACGGTCCATTTCGACACTTGGTTGAAAAAATGAGATGATTCTTCGATTTTAGTTAATCGACATCCGTGTGCCTAATATGATTACTTTTTAAAAATATACCATGGACAATCCGACCATTGTAATATGGATAAGTCATTTTAATATCAAATGTTTCAATAATCTATGTATTTCCTTATTCACGATACGGTAAAAACTTTATTTGAAGTTTAAAAACATAGTCAAGAGTCTGACTATGTTTTAATGGTGTATTTATACGACATTTTTTGTAGATGAATATGGGCAACAAAAATCCACTTTCACACAAACTTAAAAGACACTAGAGACCTGAATCGTATGTTTGTATCAATGTGTAGATCTGATTGCGTTCATACCGAGGTTAATTGTCCAAGTGTCACAGAAAGATAACCTGGCGACACAGGTAGACCAATGTACCGTTGAAGTCGACGGATGGTGAACTGGGCAGAATCATTTCTCATTAACACTGCTCGCCCACACGCTCTCCGGTCTCCAAGAAACTTTTGAACGATTCTCAGTAAGTTTACTGTCAGGAACTAATAGGAAGCACTTGTTTGCCTTTGATGAACAAAGACCCAGTCCTTGTATAAGAACTGAAGACTGTGAAGTAGAAGCGGCACGAGTAAGTGTTGTTTTCACTTGACTTCAAACTAAAGCAGACCTGAAGAGGCGAAGTTCTTAGCACGTGGCATTTAAGCTGAAGGCATTTATTCGTCCATATTGCGTAACGTTTGACATTTTTTCAATATTATAGAATTCACGTCACCATTTTGCGAAGATCAACATTGCCGAATAAAAAGATACATTGAGAGTTAAATTAAGGTCACAGTGTGACACGAGTATAGTCATATGTTTTAGTAAAGTAGTAAGTGTAGCTCTCATAGTAAGCGGTTCCCCTCAATCAATACTATTTAACCCCGACATAAGCTTGCGCATTGTGACCGTTAACAAATCATCTTTGACTAAGTGACAGTTCACCACATCACTTTTATTACGGTTAATTAAATTAGCGTTGACGTTTTTATGGTAAATAAAATTAGCTTTGACGTTTTTACGGTAAATTACATCAGCTTTGACATTTTTACGGTTAGTTACATCAGCTTTGACATTTTTACGGTTAATGACATCAACTTTGACTTCTAGACGATGTCTTTGTAAACCAGACCTTTCTCGACTCACCACGAGGGTCTGGCAATAAGAGATGCGAAAGGTTTAAATAAAATGGCCGCCAAATGACCTGGGGCCAGTTGTTCGAAAGAGTATTAGCAGCTAACACCAGATTAAATGGCTAATACCGGGTTAGAGATAGACCTTCAACATGGTGTGACGTCATCTAATAGAGGATTAAATTTAATAGTGCTTTGAGCAACCGGCCCCGGGTGTTTCGAAAAAAAAGTTTCTTTTTAAATATTTCAAAAACTAAATCGATCAGAAACCTATGTTTTTAACTTCAAATAAATTAATTTCAGATTTAATTTGGTGAAATTTGACAATATTCAGCCCCTCCTTCAATATATATGTAGAAATTTATTAACCGCCAAGTTTTGAATTGGATTTATTGTTTGACATATTTTCAAAAGCGGCTTATCAGAACCCCAGCTCAACTACATCAACAGACGCCTTTCATCAGGTCCTTGTGGTGGGTCGCATATTAATCCGAGAAGTGTCTGATTCACGAGATACCAGCTAAGTTAAGGTTAACGACACCAGCCTTTACAATTTGACAGTTAACGGCACCAGCTTTCACTAAGTAACCTTTAACGGAATCAGTTTTCACTGAGGGACGGTTAGCCATATCGGATTTGACAGAATGGCAGTTCACTACATCACTTTCTATTAAATGGCGGCTATCTGCATCGGTTTATTCTTATTGGTGGATTAAGGACGTCGTCCTCAGGTGTGCCTTTGTGTGAAAATCTCTCTTTTTCGTTGTTCTGATTTTCCTTAATGAACTCATTATCTGAAAGGTGCTCGTTCAATGATGTTTCCTGACACGACAAAACTGGTAACACAATATTATTATCATGGCGTAAATGAAAAACTAGTAAGTATATATATATATGTTTGCCCTCAACCAGTGTACACCTACTACCACAATACCAAATGAATCCATTGATGTTAAACAAGCATAAGTATCGTGTATCAATTAATACTGAAATACAGAGATTTATTTGCCATAAAAAAGCCTTGAATGCAAGTGACGCCTTGAAGGAAACAGTAATGAATTTTTGAAATGATATGCGCCTAAAAAGGATGGACAAGCTCATGGATCGAAAATCACATCAGAGTCACAAAGTACATGTTCGCTTCAGCTCATAACAACTGGTATCCCCGGACTGCTTACAGTTTAGTTGTGTGCGACCACAACAGAGTAACACAAATTAATCGTTGGCACACGCAATAGAGCCCCTTGACACCGGGTTAACCTAGTTGGCGAGAGTCTAGTAATCTGATTTGTGACTCGCTTCGTGGATAATTAGACAACAAGCCAAATTTGAAGGCGGGAATTGATCGTTAAACAAACAAACCAATTTGGACACGTGTCTACTATGTCTTTTTTATGTATTTTTTTCTTCGTCATTTTTTTGTCAGATCTTGTCAGTTTAAACAGCTACAATCCTGAAAGATAATACTCGCAAATAAGACAGAAGTTTTGTTAGAAGCGGATCCCAATAGACCACGATTCTCTATTCCTGGTACTAAACTTGGCACGAAAACTTTCTTTAATCAACACCTTGTATTGAGAAATGTAATAGCCTTGACTAGACGGTGTTTATTGACACTGGCTGTCATCTTCAGTGTATAACATTTTCCCCAGATGGGTACCATTCAACATGGAGATGATATTTCTCAAGCTGGATGCTTTATAAACAAAACTATGGATATATAATTGAAACAACTCAAACCACAGGTATTTCTACGTTTTCTGGCACAACGAGAGTGTTCATATGGACTGACAAATGCTAGTTCCTTTTTGTTTTCCTTAACTCTGCATTGCTAAATGTGGTTTACTTCCGAGTAACATGTGCAACCAATAAAATGGACAGAAATAACAAGCACCGCAGCAAACGTTTATATCGCTGTCAGATTGGTCGGTGCTTTAAAGGCGGATTGTTACAATCCACAAAACAAAAACGCGACAGCCAAATCAGAAATGGTTCCCGGATATATCGCGAATCGGGAAACATCATACGTCTGCAGTTTGCTCTCATCAAAGTCCACAGAGATCCTACTCTGTACAGTCTATGCAGACCTAGCCACACCTAAAATATACAAGGGAGCTAGTTAACTTCTACTACCTAAAGTCCAAGCGGCAATAATTGAATACAACCCTTCCTGATACAAGATAGGGTAATTAACCTACTCAAACTATGACTAAATATCAATGCAATAGCACCTATGTTCTACATACTGTAAATTACTACCAAAGACATTAGGGGAAGAATTGGGCTAAATTTCCATATTTATAGTGAAACGAGTGAATACTGACTCGATTGAGTGTTTTTTTCACTTGTTTTAGTGGCATTTAGAAGCTGGATTGATAACATAATAAGTAAGACTTAATGGATTTATTGATAGCAACGTTTCCATGCATATAACAACTCTGTTTTCAATAAGTGTTGACTTGCGGTACCAGTCACTAAATCGCCAGTATTTCATAACAACATCCTCAAACCAAGTTGGTCGATTATCTGCCCTTGGTGCTAGCCCAGCTTAGAATATTTGACAATAAAGTGCGGTCCATGGAGGAATGTTGTCTCCCGAAACATCAAAGCACACACTTGAAAATTCCAATTAATTAAGGGAGAAGGATGCGTTTATAGTTCAATGTTATAAGCCATACTCAAAGATTCCATTGGTAAATATGGAGACTTTGTTATAGACGTGACATTATCAATGGTAGAGTATTCTACGCTTAGTCTAACAACTTGTTGACGTGCCCTGAACTCAATACAAGGTTGTATACAATCGTTTATGCTATCAATTCTAGATGGAGAAAAGGTTGCGTGTTTTCCAGACAAATTGACGTGTTGTCGCGGCTTTATAAACATGTTCCTCGGCCTATTTTTCACAAAGCTTCCAAGTCTATCTGCTTGAAAGATCTGGGCGTAGTTATCAACATTGTCTTGGGTCTGCTAGCGCCAGGAAATGGTCGCTGATATCCCCATCGTATTCAATGGTTCAGTCTAGATAAGTAGCTCAACAATTGGTCTGTGTATATACTGTGGAGCAAATGTCAGGAGTCGTGTCAAAGGGCAGTTTTAAGATCTCCGACCTTTGAACCTTCCACTTAGACCGATTATGGCCCAGGGTCTGCCCACGTGACATAGCTTATATTTCTTATCAGCCCGTCAGTCCCATACAATAATTTCCAAACTCGCGGCCCATTCACACACCGATTTATCTATTACCTCAAGGGACAAATACAAGTTCGTTACACTGGGGATAAATTATAGGTCAGGATAAATAGTCCGCCAAGACGACATTCCAAGCAATGTTTACAAATTATAACCTAAATTTAATTTGATCCTACATACGGTAAGGTCTAGAGAAGATGTTTTATACAAGCAGACGTTCACAATCAAGTCAAAGTGAAATGACCACGAACAATTAAAGGGGTATGTTTCGTGATGTAAAATGACCACGCATACAAGTTACCCCAATCTGGTAACCAAACTAGTCTTTATCAATTAAATATATAGGTTGTTAAAGGCAGCCTGTGTATGACTGTACAACAACGGCATGATCTAAAACATTGCTCCGTATATCATGCTCCGGGGCCCTGTCTGATTTTGGTTTGGACAGTATGACCCTGAGTATTTCATTAAGGCGCACTACTGGCATTGTATCATTTATTATAGGCAAAATATCACGTGACGTTAAAAATGACACGTTAACTGACTGCCGCTACATGACAAGTAACGCGAGAAAGTATGAGAAAAGCCAATCGTACACCTAACTTGAGAATTCACAAAATACACTGATCTATACACATACTATACAGTAGGCCTAAGTCTAATGCTATATACTAAATGGTAACTGATTATGATTCAGACAAATACGACATTCAGCATTACAGTCATTATGGATAGTAACACATTATGATTTATATATGATATAATCAGCATACGTCACAGTACATATATTGTACCAATACTGCCATTACTGTTCAACTCCATGTTCGTATTTACAAACAACTAGATATGTATCTCAATACACACTGAACCCAGTCCTTTAAAAAAGACAGGCCCGGAAGCATGAGTTTTTGAACGGAAATAAACTGTCAGCAAACGGTGGTTCACAAAATAGTCCATTATTCTATGCTTAGTTTTTCCGTTGTCACCCTCTGACTTAGGGCAGTTTGTTTGAAGAGTAGCGATATTGTCTTTGCTTAGCATCAGAGAAAAATGAATTTTCCAACATTATGCAAGTGCTAGTGTCAATTATTGTTGGAATACACTACCGCCATATAAGTGAAATGGCGTTAAGAACGGCGTAAAACACCAATCAATCAATCAATCGATCAAAGTATGTCGGAAAATTTCTAAAATACCCAAACTATACGCGCATCTTCGAAGTCTTGGGTTAAGTAAGACTCAGTATGTCGGAGTGTTTGGCTGATTGTTGGAAAACACTACCGTAACTACCGTTTGGCTGAGATGGGAGACCAGTCAGACGTACTAGGGATGTAAAAGGAACTGACGCCCTGTCGACGCCCCAACAAAACGCTCCAATAACTCACACTAGGATCCTTAACACCCAGGCCGGAAAATAAATCAAAATTTCTATTTATAGACATAACTCGTTTGTCGATTGAAGAAAGCTGAGAAAGATAACATTGCCGGAGAGAAACAAATTTTACGGTGTCTTTAGATGAAGGAGGAAATTCACTCCATGGTTTGACTGTTGGGTGGTTCTGAGTAAATTGCCAAAGATCTACAGAAAACAATACTTGACTGTTTGTAGCGAGATTTAATGTGTAAGTCTTGTATATCGGCAGAAAACAAGTTGATAGGTGTTAACTGTGATTAATGCCGTGTTTTGTGATGATTGATTGATTGTTCAGTTGTTTTTTGTTTGTCTGACTGACTGGTGGACGGTGAATCTAAGCCATTCTAAAACGACAATACATATCGACAGTTGATTTCCGTAAAGACCGTTGGTTTCCGTAAAGACGTTTTTCAACAGGGTGTCAGGGAAAGTACCGATACAAGCCAGAAAATAAATCTGGAACGGGACGAAAATCGAAATGAATTGATATTTCTTATATATAATATTTTTCTTGTCTGGATTTGGGGGTAAATTTTAGGCACTTTTAATGAGCTTCGTGCAGCCCTGGTGTTTTAAGAGTTATGTTGCTAAGAGGGTCTATCTGTCTTTTGTCGAGTTTGCGTTTCTCAAGTCTTGTTTTTTTTTGTTTTTTTTTTGTCAATGACTATAGAATACATGGTTTCCTTCTGCAATTTCGCTCGCAGTATGATTGGTGAAATAACTTTAAGTATAAGTTGTAAACCCAGGCACTATATGCCAGCCGGTTGTTTCTATATAAACTAATAATTTGTTTATTTGCAGAATATTCATTAGATGTCAGTATAGAAGATTATATAAAATGACCTCTAGCATGTTGACTAAAGCGGGAACTGGATTTTGTTTTAAAATACAACCGAAACATTTTAATAGCCATTTATAAAAATAACCTAGTAATATTTCAAAATATAACAGTCCTGTTAGCAAATCAGTTGTCTTGTTCCAGGAACATAGCGCTGATAGCACTAGATGTAAACTCGTCAATGGGAAACCAGCTCAATATATTTTTTATACCTGTCCAGGTAATCCAGTGTGATATGAATAGAGTCTTCTTTGGGAGCATTAAGGCCTCAATCTGCGGTGGGTCGCTGTCAAGGCGTGTCAATGTCAATAGTCAAGCACAATGGTCACCTATGGATTAATACCCACCTGTAGAGTCCATCAGCCTTATCGAGGGGTTTTAACAGGGATGTCCGGATAATAGAATCCCATTCATAGACCTCACACTGTCAGGTTTAATAGGTTAAAGCATCAGATGTGGGTTATGAGATTAACCCAACGGTGTGGAATGAATGGATATTGTACCCTCAATAGCAGCTATAACAAACATTTTAGGACACTTTTCTGCGAGAAAGGATAAAGAGTCATATTTCTGCTTGAATGCTATTTCATTTCGCTGATAATATCAATGTATATGCATTGGTGACAGCCACTTGTATCAGACTGGTGCCTAGATATATGAATAGTTCCTGATTCACACCCTTATGTTGATTACACCGGCATAGGTATTTCAACTAACTAAAACAGATGAATTCTCATTTCCTAGGCAACTTTTCATAAAATATTTTTTAAAATAGATTTTTATGTCGATCTCTTATGGTTACCTTTACACATTTCTAGAGAAAATATGCACAACTTACATGGATTAAAATGTGACAAAACTATGTAGCAAATACGAATGCTGGGGTACAGTTAAAAACAACCTAAACCCAACCCAGAAAATAATACTATAAAGTACAAATTAACAAAGACTGAAGAATTTAAAGGGAGAGTTTTTGGTTGTTAATTGAGAGAGCTTATAGATGATTGAGTTTCGTCTTGACAACCATATCTTTCCGTGTTTATTTGTTTTTAAACGATATAATTGTTCCATCAGATTGTGTTTAAATTGAAGTACAAGATTTGATATTCTGCTTAATATAATAATACACCAATTCGCAAGTAAATCTGAAGGTAATAAATGGAATTATGATATTATAGAGAGAAAAAGGTCAACTTATTACCTTAGACGACTGATGCTTTTTATTTATATATTATTTTGCGTTTAATTTGAGTAAAAATGAGTTAATCCTCATTATACACATCGTTTCCTTGAGAAGCATTGTTATTGAAGGCATCACATTTCTATAGAGCATATCACCTTTGTTTTTTTGGCAACAGAAAAACTACACATACACTTAATAATACACCCACATTTAGCCATACAGCCCAGGTGATTGTGAAACACACTGTCTATTATTTTAGCACACCTTTTGCCTCCTGCGTGAGGCAAAAAGAAGGAATGATAAGAATAAGGTAAGAATAACGGTTTATAAACACCATGGCCGACTTATTCAACTATTCGCTGAAAGGGGGTTAAATACTTCAGCATGTGAAACTTTGTGTTTTTCTAAAGATTTCTAATGATCTATCAGACATTTGGTAATGATAACCGCTGAAGTCAGTGTCAGCGGGAAGACTGACTTTCTTGATATACAGCCAAATTAATTTCCTCACTCAAAACGTGGAAGAATAAATAGAATACTACAACCAGACGGACGATATAACAGAATGGAAGGACGCTCCCCAGTATGTTTATTAGACGAATGTGTGAGAACATACGGGAGATAATAACATCCAGCGGTATCTCAAATCAACCATTTGATTTGAGTTTGTGGCCATATTCGCTATAGCAAATAGACACCTCTAAATAAAACCCGACTATTCACCAAGTCGTTCTAGAAAATGAAACTAAAACATTTTTAAAAATCATATATATCTAAACAATTTGTTTGGGTATAAAAGAAGCAAAACGAAACGTGATTCTTTTTCACAATAAGCAGTGATATTTCGCATCTTGATAGAAAGTTTAGAATGAGAGAGTTTGTAAAGTACGGAGAGACCCGGATTAATGAATGAGTCAAAGACAGTAGTACCGTACCACAGTGTATTCAAAACGGAAGTCAAACCGAGGATGTGGGCTTACGTTAAGTGCTCATACAAACTGGGAATGAAAACTATCGCCTGATTTTGACATAAGAAATGCAGACCTATATTGAATCAAGATTAAGATTGTTACATCGTTCATTATTTGCACATAGGCCTGGTCGTTTAGGAACTAAACAAATAGGTTAACCAGCGTTTATATCAAAACCATCCACGATAAGATTTGGAATACATTTACCCAATGCACACTATTTTGCTTTTCTATGTACCTTATGAAAGTGAAAATCCCGTAACATAAGTAGCATAAGCATCTGGTCAACATACAGATATATTGAGGAGATCCAAATAACCGAATAATGCACGTGTAATCGGAAAAGTGTAGAGCTCTGGTCACACTAGTATAGGAGTCTTAACAATTCCACTACCACCAACCTATGTCATGCAACGATTTAACATAACATAGATAAAAGCCTTGGAACTGTCACTTCTGGAAAACTACATCCATACATCATAAGTTAGACTTTACTTACCCTTCGGGAATCTCTCCAGTTCTGGTGGTGTTATAACAGTTGATTCTTCGCCATCTGAATTAAGAAGTTTTTCAAGCTCCATTACAACTAAGGAGATATTCTGAACTGTTTTTGACAAGACGTTATATTTCTCATTGAGGGACACAAAATCCTCCCTCTTGTTGTAGAGAAACTGTCGGGTGTGCTGTAAACTGATGCTCTGTTTCTGCATCAAAGCTTTGGTACCTTGCAGCTCTTTGTTTAACATGTCCAGTCTGTGTCCCATCACTTTTAACTTGTTCGGGGACAGCTGGATTCCGTAGTCTTTATCCGCTGGAATTTTACCAAGTCTTTGCTCAAACACTTGCAGCTTCTTATCCATCATCTGCGTGACCTTTTGCATTATATTGTCACAATTACATCGCTTTCCTCTTGACCTGCGCCTCCTTTTCTCTTTGTCCCCACTGACACACACGAGTACACACACCAACACAATCACAGCCACTTCTAGACACTTCATCTTTCTTTTAGACACGTCCTTGGTTATCTGCACCGGTAACCTGTGTAATGAAATTATGGGTATATTAAGGAGTGGAGCTAAGTTTATCCGGTAAAGCTGAATTTTGCATCTAGAAATGAGACATTAACCAGGAGTAACCACACTAATGGAACTCGCATCTTACCCTCTTCAAAGGGGTCAGGACTGTTGGTAAATCTACTGCTGACTGATCGAGGATTTTTTTGTTTATAGCCACACCACGCTAATAGATCTACCACAAAGTCTCAATCAACATAACATACCAGATGTAATGTTAAACCCTGACTGCAATGTGACACAATCTTAGCATATTTATACATCTACCCCATGACACGGAAAACTAGAGCCAGCGTGTTAAGTGTTCGTTTAACCGGAGTGTCGGGTCATTTGAGCTGGTGGCTTCACACGCCAGATCTACCCCCACAGTTTAACCGGCTTGACGGCTGACCTGTGTATCCAGCTCAAACTAATTGACAGAGGTGCGGGAGGTAATCCCCACACAATTCTCCCACCAAATTAATCCGATTAAGACCCTTCTGGTGATTGTAGCCATTCATTCATAAGCTGTCAATGCAAAGGCATCGGACAAGCCCCACTATAAGAAAAACACAATCTAAGCTGTCGACCCCAAGCATGATCTAACGGGTTTAGTAAACTGGTCAGTTTAATATTTCTCTGACAAGGTGGAGTAAATGGAGTGATGAAATAATAGAACAGGAATTGGCCTTATCCTTTCAAAGAAACTTTTATGGCCATGATAATGTTGTATTGTAATGACGCGTATGGCCGTGTAGGTGGCAATTGTTTTAGAACTGGGAAATACGGTGCAATGTTTAATATGTTAGGTTGGCACCGTAATTTTTATATAAAGCTAAATTTATGACAAAATCAAACGAGCGGAATCTAAGCCATTCCCGAGATTAGTCTCGACTATTTTGACAGTCTTCAACAATTATTGAGATGAGGTTGTCTTCTTGTTTCGAAAAAAAGTAGAACAAGGAGAGGATCTCAGATTACATGTGCCGAGCAGTGACTTGAAAACAAAACAAGTCATTTAAAAAAAAGTAACTTCAAATCTCATGTCCCATTGGATACATTAAAATAAAAAAACTCGAACATGGAAATGATATCAAATCTCATGTTCTATTCAATGCCGTAAAATCAAAAACTCGACCAAGGAGAGGATATGAAATCTCGTGAAGCAATCAGCACCTTGAAATGAAAAAAATCGATAAAGGGGACGATATCAAATCTCATGTTCCAATCACTACCTTAAAATCAAAAACTCAACAAAGGAGAGGATATCAAATCCCATATTGTCAACCTGCTATGATAATTGCCTATTTAATTATTTTGAGAGAAACAAAAATAGAGTTTTTGCCCATGTCATTACACATAGCACAAGGTATATGCTGCAAAATTTTCCAAGTAATTGATTAATCACCAAGCTCATATAAACACAACAGTGCATATGTGCCTATGTCAGAAGAGTGAGTTAAGTTGAATTTTAAGTAGTTTGTGTTTTTCTCAAAATGAGTAATAATGAGTAAGTCAATTATCGTAGCAGGCTGACGATACTCCAACCAAAACCTTAAAATAAAAAACTCGAGTGAGGAGAGGATATCAAATCCCACATTCCAATCAATACCTTCAAACCAAAAATTCGAACAAGGAGACAATGACTCGATTCCATGTGTTAAAATGAGCTTGATCGAGTCATTAAAATGTCATGACCCGCATAAGCTTTCTGGTTTCACTCAATATATGCTGTGTCAATAAGCTTGTAGCCAATTACAGCTATTTCATTGTACGTAATTTGTGTATGATAATTATAAATGTCGCAACGTTTATACTGACAAATAAAATGCAACAAGCGTATATACTTTATGTACATGTACCTCGTGCCATGCCCAGTGTAAACACGATTGGAAACCGGAAGCAGTTCAAGTGGTTCCTTACAAAGATTAATAATATTTTATAGACAGGTGAAAATCGTAGCAAAGAAATATGTTATCGAACAATGTGGCTGGCCTTTTATCGCCTTAAACCTGACCAGGTGAATGGCCTTTTTATCGCGATTTATTCAAAATTGGCATGGTATGTTAGAATCACCTAAATTAACTATATATAGATATTTAAATGATGATTTTTCATACCGCTCCTACCTATCTTCCGTTACAAATATAAGTTGTAGAATTGCACTATGTAGACTACGCACGTCATCCCATAAACTAAAAATAGAAACGGGTCGACATGGACCTCAAAGAGTAGAATGAAGACTGCGTCTATGTAACAATTTTAATCTAAATGCTGTACAGGACGAGTATCATTTCATGTTTATCTGTCCTGTCTATCATTATCTTCTAATGTTATATCTACCAAGTTAATATTGGAGACACCCGAGTGTGTACAAACTCTTGCTGTTACTCTCATCAGATTCCAAGGTTAAAATAAATAAAACCGCTAAATATATTAAGTTGGCAATGGATCTAAATGTTCCAATGTTACAAACAAAATAACTGTCTCATGCACAGGATTACTACTGTTTAGAAACCATATTATATTTTGATATGATTGAAAGTCATGTATATGTGAATGTGTTTTGCTGTATCATGTAACCAATATGCGAGAAGCATTAATTGTGCTTAAGCAAATAAAGTTTCATTCATTATATTTTATCTTACGGCTGTTCATTTCATCTACTTCGCCTACTACACATGCAGTTTAATCCGACGTCACATGCGGTTTAATCGGATTAAACTTTAATCTTCACAAATTTGCTGGTCCCCTTTCGCCTGCTTGCAATTTCTATCTCCAAACAAAAAAGTAGGGGAAACGAGACTACGCCGATGACATTGTTCGAGTGATTAATCGGATAATAACGTTATTCAGTCTCCCGAATTTGGTCAACAACTCACAAAAACAAATGATAAATGCCGATTTGTCATATCTGATCATTTATATCTGATCATTTATGTGACGACTCATTTATAGTACTGACCTCTTTATTTGATTACTTTCAGAAAATATTGAAATGACTTAGCAGTGGTTCTCTCCCAGACTTACACTTCATTTCTCGCCTCCGAATGGGTCAGTATTATTAGAGGTTAAAAGGACACATTATTTCCTTTAATAATAAACAATATGTATACAGACCTCCGTGACTCTTAACGATGGGTTAATGATTCAATGTTTTCCGACCGAATAGTTTTAGTTCGTATAGCCAGCGCAAATTACCTTTGATATTGTTAAAGTACAAATAATTCACTTCTGACCACTTGACAGGTCAACTGGACAGATGACATCAGTGTTGATAGATAGAGGACTGAGTATCGAATGTTGTTTGTGTGTTAATTGGTTATAGGGGCTTCACATTTATTACATTAACCCAGTTCTTCCAACTGTAGTCTGGAAAATGCATATATAGTTTTGTGTGAGCCCTCTCACATCGATATGCACTATATACTCTCATTGTCAGTGCGGAGGGACGTCTGAAGGAGTAAGATGGCAGGATCATTTTTGTCAACTCCCACAAAAGCAATGTGTCAATTACTGCTTTTAAAAACATGATATATATTCCAAACCTTAATTGATGGGAAAACTTGGGTAATTAGGAAATATGTCAAACAGATTTTGTTCCTTTGTAGACAGTCAATTTAGATTTAAAACACAATCACCACATTAAATGGAGATTATTCACCATGCGGTCCATTCGCTACACACATATATAACTTGTGTCTTTTAGTTTAAAAAATCGAGCTGCTGACTAGTAAATTTGATAAACGAATGCGGTACTTCATAACACAAAGGCCGATGTGCGCAGTTTTTTCTCATATAACACAATATGAAAATCTGGACATTTTTAAACAGAGTACAAGAATGTATATTGTTATGTACAAGTATACCAGCGATATATACAGAGCCGCTGCATACCCCAAATATATATTTTACCCTCGAAAATAGATCCAGTTATACATTATACAGTTAACTAAAAGCCATGCAACATATACCATCAATGTATGCCATCAACAGAGGTGAGTCTTTTAATTTAGCAATTTAAAATAATTGATACTGTTTTGCCCCAGGTGGATTGTACCGACAACAATTTGTGTCATAACATAATACTGTTACTCAATAAAATGACACATCACACTATCCAGTTTCAATAACAAGAGAAAAAATAAGCTTGTAACCTCTCGAATCTGGTTAGTAGATACACATCTATGCCATCTTTAATTGACCAGCTTAATCATATCAAATGATACCTCATGTCTTGAAAGGTTAATTTGCCGATTGAACGATACCCCATCAATACACTCTGTATGAAGGGATGCTGAGTACAAAATAACTACCCGCACACACTTGAACTCCGTAATCAGTACGTTAAGCAAGCTAACCAAAGTGGCTCCTCAATATGTTGTACAGGGAAAACCCTATAAATTTCTTTCAATCAAATTTGTTTTGAAGAGGGATGAACTCATCGTATAATTTTGATTGAGAGGTTGTCAATGCTTTAGAGATAACATAGATATATTAATTAGGGCTTATTTTTCTGTATACAATCACGATAATAAAACTCAATTTTCTCTAACTGTGTGGTACGATTGGATTACATAGTACATGCACATCTTATTAGGGAGTCCCTTATAATCGATCGCAGATTTAAAGTAGCAGACTAAAATTACTCTCAACCAATGAGCCTGTTTTTAAAAGTGTAACACACACACACATGCGTACAGCATCCAACTGCGTGCTCACAGTCTGATTAGTCTGATTTATTGGACTGGACAACGTACATCCCCACTGTCTCTTATACTATGGGAACGGTTGTATATTCTGTTTTCAAGGCGCTTGATGTGATAGTGATTAAATTTTTCTCAAAATGTAAAATACTACCCATTACCCTACTTCCCGGTTCTGGGCCTTTTGACATTGTATTTACATCATGATCTAATACAAGTCTAAATAAGCCACCGTAATAATGATGACGGTATAACAACGGTAACAATAGAATTATTATTGATTTAAGTAAAAACACACTTGGAGAGATGTGTCGATTTAAACTACAATCTCGACAATCTGTGTTGTTGTCTGCTGGCGAACCAATACCAGAAACAAGTTCTCAAATGGCCAAAGCCGTGTAAATATATCTTCATGTGGTTTAAATTTATATAATCTATGAATAATTTTTATATCTTTTAGAAAGTGAATATAACACTTTCTTAGTATAAACAGATTTTAGTTCGGTAAATATTGCAGGTTGAAGTCTGTCCGGGAATCAAACCCAGGACTCGCAGACTTGGGCACGGCATCACTAACAGAAATGCCGGCCACCTAGACCACTCAGCCACTTTTACAAAATAGAAGGTTTAATAGTCAGCTGGAGTCTAGATAGCAAACATTCACTAAACCCAGACCACTCTGGGTATAAGTATAAGGCTGGGTGGCTGAGTGGTGGAGGTAGCTGGCGTGTACTTCTGGCGATTCCATGCTTAACTCTGATGGTCGTGGGTTCGATTCCATGACGGTTTTCAAGCTGCAAAATTTTCTGAACAAGAATCCGTTTATACTAAGAAAGTGTTATCCCAAAATAACAAAATAATGATATTATCTAGATACGATCGTAGGTAAATAATGGTTCAATAATAAGACAATGTTAACTATTCTTATATAAAGTAGTCCACGTATCCTTGGAGTAAAGCAATCGCTGTGATTGATTGATAGCTTGGTGTTTAACGCCGTGCTTAAGGGTATTTTGCTTATATGTTGATTGTGTATTCCAATAATTATTGACAACCGAGATGTGAAACGCTTCCATAATGTTGGAAAGCTAATTTTCATCCAGTGCTAAGTAAAGATAGCATTGCTTCTCTTCAAATAAACTGCCCTAAACCAGCCATCGCCATAGTAGACGTAATTGTTTTAGGGTTAAACATTTTCTTGTCACACAATTAACAACAGTAGTGTCAGAGTGGTAAATATGTAATTACAGTTGTGAAAATGCTAATGTAATAAATACTCTTTTGCCGCAAACGTAATCACATTTCCCCCAAGGATAATATTATGTCCATCTTGATTGTACTCAGACCGATGTCGGGAAGAATAAATCCGGTCAAGTCAAGATCGATTATTTTCAGTTCGTTTTGTTTTGTACAGCTGATGTTGTGGCATTTATTCTGTAAGTTCAGAAATCTAACGCAGCTTTATGTTTTGTCTTTACTGAACATCGTTGAGATCGATAGTGATGAATTAATAACTTTTTATTTTACATCCTGAAAGAAACAAATGGCCTTTGTGCTAAGACAATAAAATTTATTTCGCCTGTTTACTAAAGACAAACATGTGGAATTTCTTATCTCCATTTCATAACCAGTGTTCTATAAAAGGCTATAGCTGTCCCGCGCATTTCTAAAATTAACACCAAGGGTGTTGCTTGTCTTATAGTTCTGATTTGCGCCTTGCTTGCTTATACAACTCGTTTACATCCGTTTCCCTCTGGATGACATAGCTAGGCTGGCCAAAGATGATACATGTATTGCTGAACAACATGCGTTGGGAAAACAGTCTCTTCCTGGCAGATGAATGTACATCTATAGTATTTATGAGCATTTCAATCAAGTTAATCCCTTTTGCAAACGTTTGAACATAAAACGGCAAAAGGGGGTTTTACGGAAATCTGGTTGAGCACACTTGTTATCATACTTAAATAACTGTTATTTAATTCTATATAAAATAAACTAGGCGTATATATCCTCAATGTATCCACAACTCATAATAACCGGTACGAATCCACTAAGGGTAACGGGAAGCAGATTTGTTTGTGATGTTCTGTATTTCTGTCCGTCGTCATATAAGTGAAATACCCTTGAGTACGACGTTAAACACCAATCAAACAAACAAACAAACTATTATTCAATTCAGTAACAAACACAACCAGGGATGGTCAGCCTCGGATGAATTGCCGAATTAACATAGGTGGCAAAAAAATATAGAACGTTTATGAATAGACTGATTTTTTTGTCTAAAAACTATTAACCGGGCGAATTATAGGTCAAATATTGTATCGAAACTGCCTTCTCTGGAAAAAAGACTTGGCATCAAATTAAACAGAAATAACAAAATAAATTTGAAACTGCTTGGAGTATTCGGAGTAAAATATGAAACAAATGTAGAATACCAAATGATAAAAGATCAATCAATCAAATCAATCAATCAATCAATCAAATCTGGAGATGATCGCAAATCTAAAAATATATTTGGCCTTCCTTCAGCCAAATATGCCAGAACATTTATCATGATTTCTTGTCGTCTATGGTTCAACGATACAATATTGCCGTAAACCATTTAATAACTCATGTACTCTGTACGTTTTCCGAAACACCCCTCCTCATACATGTAGTAACCTTTCTGTCCTCGTCATGGTTTTGGGCTTATGATGTGGTGGCCCACGGCTTACTTCTTCTTTGGACTCATCAGTATGATTTAGCACTGTCTTATATATTAATGGTTATTAAGCCACCTTAAACAATGCTTACAAAGTGTTTCTAATAATGTGATCTTCTGTAACATGTGCTCTTTTTATAACTGTATGGTTCTTCAAGGTTTCATACTAAGACCAATACTCTTTTACGTCTACATACTCGATATATCGAACTCAGTTAGATTCAACGTAATTGAGGGTGATACAAACTGAGACAACTTTTCAACTCATACCAATTACACTTTAAACACATTTAATCCATAAACCGCTAACCAAATCTATGTTGATGAAACACAAGTGCTTCTATTGGGAAATACTAACCTACAACAAATTAGGAAACACTACTGCTTCTGGATGATATTCAACCAAGAGCTATCAAAAACTTATTCTTCTTTGTTTTTTTAGTATTAAAACTCTATCTTGTTTAAGTGAGTCTATTTTTTTTTATTGAATCTATCTCGTTTAACTGATTCTTTCCTGCTTTAGCGAGTCTATCTTGTTTTAGGGATTTAATCTTGTTTTGGAAAGTTAATCTTGTTTTAGTGAGTCTATCTTGTTTTAGTGTGTACTTAGTGTAAATAAATACAGTTTATTAAACAAAAATGAATATTTGTTCGATTAGATCGAACCAACTTTACAACTGTGCAGAGGCTGCTATATGCGTCATTAAGTAAGACACCTCACGGACAGGTAAAACTAGCATAAATCCGTCAAGAAAAGATCACTCGATCTTTTAAATATACAATGATTTTATTTTCGTTGAGAACTATTTCATAGAACTTCCTAAAGCTGAATATTTTAATTGAACTTTTATGGAGAGCGTTACGGCAAAAGTATGCTTCAAGGGAGCTAATTAACTCTCTTTCAATAGTTTCCCAAACATTCAAAACAATTAAGTTTTACACATTATCTTTGCTGAGGTAAGCTGTGAACATATAGCCGAAGAAGATTTGAAAAATCGACACATTCAACACTACCAAATAAACCTATCATACAGTGCTGATTATGGGTAATCCTCTGAACAATTAACTATATGAATTTTATCAGACTTGAGTTCCAATGATTTCGTCTTGTAAAAGGTTGATAAAAGGGTGCTATTCTGCGTTATAAACGAATTCGATGATATCAAAATACACGTTAATGACTGTTGACAAAATTACACTTTATTGAAAGATGCAAAACAACAACCATTTATTAGTAACCATTTATTACATTCAAAACAATTAAGTCGTGAGTTGCCGATTGAGTTAATCATACTGCACGCAGTGTTGGTGGAGATCTGTAATGATCTTGAAGCTTTTAAGCTGTTCCGAGGTAGATTGTAATCACTCCAGGGTGTATTATTTATATTCTCGTTGCTTAAACAGCTTTATTCGCACATTTGATTACGTTGAGAGTTATATGTTAATGGTGTTGTTACTGTTTTAATAGTACTGCAGATTATATAACCGGTGTAAAAGTTAGGACATCGGATAATTACATCCGCCCATTATTATATTCATTTACCACAAAATACGATAACATTTTCTTATTTACACACCGATTGCTGTGAGTTATCTTTTTCTACAATCCAAAGTCATTTTGAAAAAAAATACTTTTAACAATTTACACTTTGATGGAAAATATGATAATACTAGTAGAATTCTGGTATTGTCGGCAATTCATTTCTTCTGCTTTCCCCAATGCCATAAACGTCCCAACAATATTAAAAACATTTAAAGAGATGATAAGTTGATCCCACAAACACGTCATTCATTAGATAGTGGTTCAAAACACGCTGTACACAGTTTTCTGTCGCAGGGTTTGTATATGGATATATTCCCTGTTAATTACAAACCTAAATCTCTAATCTCAAAGGTTAGATAGTGAATTGATGAAACCACTGAGTGCTTATCCAGTTTTTAATTATGAAAAGCAGATACCATATCCATGTAAATGGTTCCAACATTCATTCGGCTGGAACATTGCTGTTGTATCAAAAAGCATGGTATTCACGCTTGTCATCTGGACATTTGATTATATAAAATTCTAATTGTGCGTGAGCTCATAGTTAGATGATTCATTATCCTTTTTATACTAAATGGAAGGAATTTTTTTTAATATTTATCCTGTCATAAGTGATGGCGGTGATGCTGTGCAAAGCCAAATCTGATCAGCGTGATCAGTACTGGTGGTAATGCTGATAATGAAATGATATAGGCCATCTGGACATAGAATCTATATTTTCTCGTCCGTCTCCAATTATACCATAATGAGACCTGGAGCTAGTTAAGTATCCATCCAAGAATGTACTATTCGCATTTATAACACCCCTAACGCACGATCTATTGATTCAGGTTATGTTAGACTATCAAACTAAAACAAAATTTATCCGAAGCAAATAAACAAATTATCTTTACGATAAACATGCTTGACCTGGCTTTTAAATTAAATTATAAATATTCTGTGTTCCCCATCCTCCAAACACCTTTTGTATGATCACGTAGAGGCTTTCGCTCATCGATACACTTTTTTAATTGTGTAACCTCTAGGTTTAAGTTAAAATGTTACCCGGCTTGTTTGTATAGTTTGTATTGGGAGAATCTTTTTTCCGCTGGGCATCATTAGATAATCTTAGCCTACCAAAGAAGTTACGGGTTCAAGGAGACTGCTTCTATATGTGACAATAGACTATAACTAATATCAAATAAATATATGTTATCCCTCAAAACCCTGAATAAATAAATTTGTCTAATTTAATACGCCCGACATGCCAAAACTAGTCTGTTCAATCTCCACCAGTTATCAGCACACTAATATAAAAGTGTTTATATGTAAAATGGTCGACATCCTGCTGACTGACATTCTAATACTGTGGGAACTGTGTAGAATGGAACCACTAGTTCTTTTTACTGAATTGACACAGTTTATCTCATACTGAATTCTATTCCTGTCCGGGCTCCTGTCGCTGAAGGTTAAACGCTGTTTTATGTCCAGTGTCAAACCTGTCACGAACAGATGGTAGGATCTGAAAGATGTAAATAACAAATCTAGAGGTTGACAATAGACATCTCAACCTGTCATCTCAACAATTACAACCAGGCTTCCAAAACATTAATCCAATAGAACCATTCCATTCATATCGAACATTACAAAATAAGTCATTTCGATGAAACCGATTATTAAACAAATATGATTGAAATATAAATGCTGCTGAAAAATGCGTACCTCGTGATGGTGCTTTATATGGATTTACCGTCCAAATTATTTGAGTAAATTAGCAAGTTTTATTAGTATTCAAACTTTTTTCAATATTTATGTATATATCGAACCCTGCCATCGTACTATGGGACCGACACTACCGAATAAGCTATAGTTTAAACCATCAAGATTTCTTTTACCCAAAACAGGTTGCCGATCTTTGTGTAAGAGAAGCACATACACATCGTCACCATTCAGCATGTGTTTACGAAATTCAAGTTGAACATCAAAAAAACTTTTTTCGCTTAAATATATTCGCTTTCGCTTATATTTCATATATATCTTTCTGGTTTACAGAAAATTGGTGACCCCAAACGGATTAAAATTGCGTCTTGAGTTTTTCGGACTCCCATATATATATAAATTGATTGCAATATTTTTGTTACCTAAAACAAAAATGGGTGACTCAGGTGACCTTCGGTGTTCACTCAAACACTTACCAGAAGTATCATTTTAAAAGCGTGTTTTTAATTCAATTTGAACTTGCGTGGAATTTTAGTCATCTTCTGTGCAGCCTCTGGATTGGTCTGACTTTCAATCATATTTACGTTTACTATTGATTTAATATGATAAATAATTTATTTTATCACAATCCACTGAAACAATATTTTATCACAGTCCAATAATGGTTTCATTTATTTTAATGACTTTATTTTACTTATTTTTGTTTAAAGAATGAACAAAAAATAATTAATTTGCATGGGGTTTATTTCGCTTCAACCTGGAAGAGACACATTGTGTTTTTTTTTTTTTTACAAATTAGGAGATGCTGATATGCGAGCGTATCAAGCCGCAGTCTTATACGTATGGTCAGGAATCATCAATAAAAGACCTTTTTCAAACAGCATCAATGCAAGGAGAAACTTAAAGTGATTATTCCTTATGTTAATGACAAGTACGGATTGTGGTGCATACATTTTTAATCTATATTCGCATTACCAGCACTTCATTTCAAGTCAGACATTATATTTTGATGTTGTTGTCATGATGTTCAGAATTCTACATTTTTTAAAAATAATTTAAAATGTACTGAATAACGGTAGAAGTGTTCAAAACTGTTTTCCTTACACGATAGCTCGGAATCATTCGTCCACTGAAACTATGTGAGTTTTACACATTATCTTTGCTGAGGTAAGCTGTGAACATATAGCCGAAGAAGATTTGAAAAATCGACACATTCAACACTACCAAATAAACCTATCATACAGTGCTGATTATGGGTAATCCTCTGAACAATTAACTATATGAATTTTATCAGACTTGAGTTCCAATGATTTCGTCTTGTAAAAGGTTGATAAAAGGGTGCTATTCTGCGTTATAAACGAATTCGATGATATCAAAATACACGTTAATGACTGTTGACAAAATTACACTTTATTGAAAGATGCAAAACAACAACCATTTATTAGTAAGTGTTGTTTGGAACATGTTTGTGACTGACGTCTCATAATACTATTAATCCTGTTAATTTGCTTCACAACCAAGACTATTTATCACGTCGCTATCATTATAATCACAACATATCCATTAGTGGACAAAACATAAACCAGACCATTAGATTAATTTGGAAATGTTTTAATCACCTTTCTTTAAAGCGACAGGGAGATCAAGCGATTGGTGAACATTATGGACATAACCCTTGACTGCTCTATACGGAACCATTGTTTTTTTTTACCGTTGAGCCGTGTGGTATACAAAGTCTGCGACTGTTTGCTGTGCGGCCTATCTTAGACACAGATCAAATAGTTCTCAAATTCCTCTGGACTTAGACTGATATATTGAAGACCGATTCAATGTTACATTCACGCTGTGTGTTGTTTGGGACAGACCTCATTGTCAAGAAACTTCTGTCGAAACTGTTGAATAGAGAAGGAAGTTTTACTTAACTTCAATATCTGGTCGCATATAATACATATAGTTAATATACAGAAAATATACATAAACCCTTCCATCATTTAATAACTGTTCACTGTCTAGCTGCCTATCGCTTTAACAATAAATAAATGAAGGGTGTGGATTTCACATTTCCATTTCTCAAAATGTTGTTTGGCAAAAACTGAACCACGCAGCTTACATGGTATGTTCCTCTGCTACATTTGGCATAACTAAGACTTAGCGTTAGACATAAAATAACATGTCTGGGGAAATATCAAACCCATGTCCACAGGTAACCCTTCTCACTTCAACCTAATGACCATATACAAGACATATATCCCCGGTGTTTTATTCCGACATCTCCCCTTGAATAGAATGTTAATCATTTCTTGTCTCCTTTAAACATTTATACCAACAAACGATAGTATCCGTCTTGGTATAATACCAGTGTTAAACCTGAATGGAGAGATTACATAGTGGCAGATAGCCAAACAATAAAGCCAACATCGAAAGAGAACTACACATTTATAACATTGGGGCTACGGGGTTGATGGCTATTGATTTATCATTATAGTGACGATCTTGTACCAAAGAAGATCGTTATTTGGCTTCTTCAAAACATGGCAATTAAGCCAAATCTTCAGGGAATGTTATGTGTTACACAAACAGAAACTGTCTACTCGGCCATTCATCACGGATCTATGGAGTTGATGACCACTTGATTGTCAAGTAACTTTTAACACTTTAACATGCATAAAATATACTCAGTCAAAAAAGAAACTTGACACCCATACATTTCTAAATATTTTCTTGAAACTTAATACGAGAGATATTATTATTATTATTATTATTATTAGAGGTAACTGCTCTGTCAAAGACATCATGACACACAGCAACTCCAACGTGTACAAGCATGCAGTTCGTGCGAGCAAAGACCAAGGATAAAGCATGTTTCCTTGTGTTCCTAGTCTCACGTGACCTTATGAGATACTGCAATTGAGCCCACGTTAGCACAGTAGAGTGACATATTGGAAAAACAAGTTCTTACAGTTAATTATCCACTGATTTGCAATACCACGACTTTCAAACATTCAACGTGAATGTGCCATTGGTAAATGCTGAATACAGGAACGTCGGTCACTGACGCTGCCAGGGTTATGGGCTGTAGCCGACGGACTATCGATGATCTTCGGACACCGTCTCCAACAAACTGGCACCTCAGCCTCGTTCGGGTAGACCACGTGTGACAACACATGCAGAAGACCGCCACATCCTCTTATGTCATTTGTATATCGATTTCTCACTGCAACGTCCACTAGGAACGAATTGTTTAGAGGTCGTGTGACTACCCAAACCATACGTAATCGCCTGCGAACTGCTCGTCTCCATGCACGCCGGCCATATCATGGACTAATTTTAACCCAAATACACCGACACCAACGGCTTCTCTTGGCACAACGACATCTGAGATGGACTCGGCGTGATTGGAATAGGGTCGTTTTTAGCGACGATTCCAGATTCACTTAGAGTTTGGAGGAGACGCGGTGAACGGAGCGCCCAGTGTTGTGTACAGTAAGTGAGCCGTTTTGGGGCCGGTAGTGTTATGGTTTGGGATGCCTTTAATGGTCCTGCCTGTTCCCGACTGATAGTCCTTAAGGAAACCTAACTGCTGCAGGATAGAGAGATCAAGTGCTCATTCCAGAGCTTTTGACATTCATGGCAGCTCATGGCCCAGGTCTGACATTCCAACACAATAATGCCAGACCTCATATGGCCAATTTAACGCGGAATTTGCTTAAGAATGCTGGCATCAATGTTATGGAATGGCCCTCAAGGTCTCCCGACCGTAATCCCATAGAATATGTATTGAATGTGTTGGACAGAAGACTCGTCAAGCAAGGAACCTTCCACAGAACTTGCAGGAACTTGGGCCATGTTGGTTCAATTATGGCGACGCATCCCCCAAGCTGTGTTCAGACGCACCATTCAATCCATGAGGAGACGTTGCGTCGCAGTTGTGAACGGTCATAGAGAGCATACGCGCTATTGACACGCTTTCATCAAGTTGTAACTTACCAGTTTTACTCTCTTACATTTCTGTAGCATTTCCGGTGGAACTGGTTACATTATGAACATGATTTATATGGTACACCGTCCTTAATGGGTACTAAATGGAATTTAATCATTATTTAAGACCACTTTTCTGTATGTTCAACTTATCGACATGTTTGTATGTTCAACTTATCCTTTTATATAATATTGTTTGTTAACGTGATGTAATGTATGACATCTTCGTTGTGGGGTGCCCACAAAACTGCTTGTTAATTTAACAGGTCCAGTATTTGGTGCTGGCTAGATTATTGTTGTTAGGGATTTGACTCAGCCATGAAAACTAATAGTAATAAAAACGACAAACAACTAAATTAATTTGTCTAACCACAATTGCACTGGATAACTTACATTTTGGATTGACATTTTAGTTCAAGAGTAGTGTAACTCCGTAGAACGATAAACTCATTTTGAACTCAATATTTTAGGGTTCTATTTTGCCATCATCAGGAGAGTGATGGCAAAATAAAACGCCGAAATATTGAGTTCAAAATGAGTCTATCGTTTTTCCGAGTTACACTACTCTTGTACTGTATTAAACTGATCAGTGTAAATCATGGAGATTGACATTTATTCTGCAATTCATGTTTAAGCGAACAGTTAGTATTCACAATAACACGACAGGAGGAATGTGTTTGGAAATTTAAAGAATATAATGAACATTTCAGCAGTTATCTCCGCATACTTACATGTGACATTAAATGTGACACTCTTCTCATCTCTCCATCCTATCCGATACCCCTCCCGATTCCCGCGACACACACAGGATTTCCCGTTCAGATGCCCCTCCCGATTCCCGCGACACACACAGGATTTCCCGTTCAGTAACTTTGAGACGGACTGAATTCTCGAATGGGTGTCGACGTTATTTCCACAGTTCGGCGACCAAGCAAGTGTTGGACTGGGATTTCCTTCCCCCACGTTACAAGTCAGGATAATCGTTTGGCCTAGCTGAATGGGTTCTCCAGTCACATAACCCGTCAGGTTGAGACCAGTGTGAGGAAGATCTGGAAATTAACATTTGTTTCATTATCCTCTCTATCGGAAAACGTTTTCTCCAGTTACATGTATGTGCTTTTCGATAGGGTGGGTTTCGTTTCATCACACAGAATATGCACTTGTATGTATTATACAAACTGACTGACGAAATTTCATCAAATTAATTCATATTATTATATGAATATATATTAAATGCACACATATATCATATCCAATGTATATACTGTATAACAAGATGTGTCATTATTTATTTGTTTTCAAGAATTTCATTGGAATAGAAAATGGCTGTGTACCAATGATTTATTTGGTATTTATATATTTAAGTAAAAATGTTATGAAACATTGTACCTAATTGGGATGGCGAGATGGAATTTTGCCTCCATATGGATTTTACATTGAACATTAAAGTGACTAAAAGTGCTGGTTATGGCAAACTGTTTTATCACTTAAACCTTTATTCCACACATGTCGAATAAGTTTTGCTTTTATTTTACCTATGTACAATTCTTTTCCACATATGTGAAATTATTTTTCCCTAATGTTAAAAAGATTTTTACTAATGTAAAATAAAAATTTATTTTACATATCTAGAATTCCTTTTAATATATGTAGAAATCTTTTCGATATATGTGAAATTATTTTCCACATAAGTAAAATAAAACACAATAACCTAACTATTTAACATATGTGGAAAAAGAATTCCCCTTATGTAAAATAAACGTTAATTTTAGATATGTACAAAAGAGTTCCACTTATCGGAAAAATTGAGAAAAGATTTCTCCCCACGGCAAGATCTGTATATCTAACCTTTAATTGTGTTCCTATCGTCTTAAGTAGACTTTCAAGACGAATGCAGACGATAGGATTATAGTCCACATGCTGTGCAAGTTCAGCCTCTGCAGGACACGCTTCCAAATCAATTTCATTAAAAATGGTCCAAATGTATCAAGATTACAACAACAACAAAACAAAGCGAAGAAAATGACCTACATGCTATATGTAGGCCATTGAGTGCAGACTGCCACGAGTCGAAAACTCCCACAGCCAACAATACAAAACCATGCTTTTTATTAAGAAAAATGTCAATTAAGATCACAAATAAAGAGTGAATATTATATAAGGCGAGGGTTTATTCTTATTCAGTACTTTTATTGTAGTCTACATCATTTTATTTTCTGAACGAATCAGACGTACTTTTGTACTTAATGCTCTCTACAGAATCGGCCGCAATTGTAGGCCTATGAAAGAAATGTAGTTTCCATCATGTATTCTTCGCTAGAATATAACAAATTTTTTGCGAAATGCTGAGGGCGGATGTCCTTCTGATCTGATTGTACTTTTAGGGAAAATTCATTGCCGCTAAATATAGGCTGTAAGGGAGAAGTCTGTAATTGAGTTCGTGGGTGCTTTTATTTCAAATATCTACAAGAGTTCCACTCACCTTTTTTTACATACGTGAAAAAAGATTTCCACATATGTTGAATAAAGGCTTATTTTTGATATGTCAAATTCTTTTTTTCACATATGTTGAATTCTTTTTCACATAAGTGAAATTCTTTTCAACATATTTAAAATAAATAATTAATTTTACATATGTGAAATTCTTTTCCACATATGTTGAATTCTTTTCCACATATGCGAAATTCTTTTCCACAGTTATAAGAAGTGGAAATTTCACTATTTTGACTCATTTTTTTTATTTTTGTCCGTTAACTAAATATTGCAAGAAAAAAACTAAGACAA
>JARFOD010070904.1:0-22347 GCA_031763545.1 Mopalia muscosa
ACCAGGGCAACAGAAAGCAACCTCTTTTCTCGCCTCTTACGATCGACTGAGGAAGCCCAGGGAGTATTCTGCAGGGCCATGGCCCACCCGCTCCCTCACAGACTTGATCCTGTGAAGTCACTAAGTCACGAGCGCAGACCATATGTCGATTATGAATTAAGAAAAAACTCCACACTTCAAAGCAAATGAAATTTATTATTCAATGCAAAATAATTTATAAAATTGAGAAACTATCAGCAAACAGTGAAGAAAAGCTTCTGAGAGAACAAGAATTAAGACTACAAATATAGTAAATAAGTATAATTGTTCAAAAACATTAAGCCATTGAATCATATAACTAGTAGATGGCCTTCAATTATAAAATAAATAAAACAAATTTTGTGGAGATTAAAATGACATCTCTTGTATCAAGAAGTTTGATTGGTAGAATTGATAAAATCAAAATATAGACCATATGTTTTTATTGTTGAGACAGAAATTATGTATGCATATTTAATAATATAATGATAAATAATATAAAACACTGTCAAGTTTAAAATATTGCTACAGAATATGTATAAATAATTCAACTAAAAATGTGTATTTCAAAAGTTTGATAACCATACAACATATATTTATGTATATATATAAGTAACATATATATCAATGTAAATTGAGTAAAATAAACTAAATTGAGCAAATCAAAGATGTATAAATCAACAGGAATGTACAGAGATTCTTAACTGTATCTTATTAAGTAGTGATGAATAACTGACAATTAACAAATAACTTTACCTACATTAAAGAATAAACCATTCCTTCATACATAATATAAGAAAAAAAAATGGTATCCCAAACTCATAAGTACTGGATTTCGTGTAATGTGCATATTATGCTATTTGATAATACAACAACTCATTGGTGCATAAAACTATAAATAATGTTTGGACAGGTGGGTGAAGTAATCCACCTGCTATATACATGGCTACAATTAAAGATAAGACAAAATGTGTCAAAACAGATTGCCTGTGTAGAGAGTCCCCTATGACAAAACTGGAGAACAAACAATGCATTCCAACCCCTCGACAATGCATTCACTAAAGTTCATCTATTAACACAGCATTTAGGGAGTCATTATCTCTTACAATTCAACCTCTATAACAGAATTATTGCCAAAATCTCTAAATATTAACACTATATAATAATATAAAGAATAAAAATTATAAGAAACATAAAATTAACTTATAACAAATACAATAATATTTGAGGGGGAAATTAGATTATTTTCTAACGAGGCATCATCATATAATTAATAGTATCAATTGTATATACAGATACCCCCAAAAATTGTTTATATTATTAATGAACTAACACAATGTTGAATTCATGAGTACATCATTAAAATGAATTAAAATTAAAATTTTAAACAAATTTGAAAAAGCAACAAAAAATAGTGTGCTAAAGTCCACATTATCCCTGGAGCAATTCTACAATTAGGAATAAAACGGCTAAGTCTAAGAATATTTATCAAAGCATCAAATAAATACAAATGCAAATGTAATTATGTGACATGGTTTCAAAATCCTAAAGAACGAATAGTTAAAAATCGGTCTACATTGTGACATTTTGACATTACATTTGATTAATGACATGTGATGCACTATAAAAATACAATAGAAGCCAATGGCAAAAATATACTAAATATATCAAATCGTTGCTGTTTTTTTCTTCTTAATCACACAACAGTTTGAAGCAATATAGTTTTGAGATGTTATCTTACTTTTACTAAAATCAACAAAACAGTTGAACTATTTTATTTGATCCATTCTCTTTACATAACAACGTCATGTTGAATTAAAATCTAGACATTTTTTGATAGATTTGATCAGGTTCTGAATATACTTTAAAACACTTTCAAGACTTTGATTGTTTGTTTGTTTGATTGATTGGGGTTTAATGTCGTACTCTAGGGTATTTCACTTATATGACGACGCGCCAACCCAATGGGTGAAGGAAACCACCGTTGACAACACTGGCAACAAACAAAGACAGGACGGGACAAATACAGGACGACAACAATAGGACGCAATACAGACGCCACAAACAGATCAGCTTCCTGTTCCCCTTTAGCTCTGACAGCACCAGGGCAACATGAAACTCCCTCCAACCGCCCGCTACAAGACTTCAAAGATGACAGTTGAGTTTCACAAAAAATGATTTTATCTAAAGCTTTTATAATTTCAGTTTAAAATTGTTCAACAACATGTGCCCTCAAATGTCTTATATGGTGGATAACATATTTGTAAAATCCAGAGATCATCGTTTGTCATCATACTTTGATGATGTTAATTCTTTTCTATATTAAGTGTCAAGAAAATATTTCATCATGGAATCGTCGGCTTGGAGGCAACCTTGTTCAGCTTTCTAGTTTAATAAAAATGGAGGCCTTGTGTTTTTGCTTTGCCTGGTCTGTGTTTCATGATTTGGACTCCTTGGTATAAAAAAAACAACAGGACTGTTTTTGTTGGATGAATACAGATAAAGGTTACATAAATATTAAAAAATGGGGTATTAAGTACCAATATTAAGTACCAATATATACCAGTTTCAAATGGTTTCATTTGATCAGCGGGGAGTAAACAATCACATCAAACATTGATTCAGTTGATTGGGCTTTAACCCTGTGCTCATACCTATTATTTATATCAGGGTGATGTACTCCAGCAAAAAATAGCCACACAAGCACTGCCATAAAATGCCCTGCTGGAAAAATTAATCTGCCAAGCTTAGTGAGAACAATAGAATTACATCAGAGTAAGTAGGCTGAATTGTCTGCACATGTAAACATAATTATAATCATAGAAAACATAAAATTGAAAACCCAAATACAAAAATCATGAATCTGAATATAATTTGGAAGAAGAATTGTTATTTTAAGTCTAAACATATTGCACAACTTTACTTGGAAAGATTTCAAATAATTATATTACATAAAAAAAGAGGATTAATTTAAACCCACCTCAATAAAGCTGGGTTGGATTAAGTTTATTAATTAAATTCTTTGAACTATGAATAAAAAAATTGTAAAAGGATCAAAAGAAGTGTATTTAAAAGCTACAAAAAGATGAAAATAAATAACAATATGTACAAAATAACATTAATGGGAACAAAAGTAATTAAATAATTGTGACAGAAAAATTAAGAACATTTTAAAATCTGAAAACATGACAAAAGTGGAAACTGTACAGTGGTAATAACATGTGCCTAAAGTTCTATTTGAAAAAAGGCTAAAAGGCTGTCCTGGTGTATGGGGAACGAAATATTTACAATGGATTGTGACAAGAGGATTTTAAAATTTAAAACAAAATCAAAGTTGCTTATTTTTGTGGCGCTAGAAGACTGGGGAGATTCTCACAACAATAACTTGCCGAATGATTATATGCCTGCATCATTGACCTATTTATTGGTGTTTATCTATCTCAGGGAAATCAGTAGAACATTTACCCCCCAATTTTTAATTCTTGATTGAAGCCATAAAGCATTCATATAGATGGATTGAACATACAGAGGATACAGAGGTGATGCACTCTTACAGTACATAGTCAATAATAACATCTGAAGCTTTGGCTCTGTAGGAAAATTAATGTTCCTACCCCAAAACAGGTGCTTGGAACATAATCCCCTTAGCTAAAGGGCTCCATATGAAAGACCAGTTCCTAATTGGTTATATATAGAAGTATATGTACAGATGAATACATAAAAAAACTCAGTGTTATGGTCATACATGAAGAAGGCTGTATAAATATATACAAGTGTCAGTATTTTGCTGGGGCGTGTGAATGGCAGCCTCTATTATAAAGGACTGGGTGGTTGGGGGCCTCTGTAGATCGGTCGACAGAGTGTAATCAAGACATGATACCATCTACATTTTTGTATAAACTACAAAACACAAACTTGCGGAATGCTGAAGATAAAATGTTTAACTATCTAAGAAACTTTGTTACAAATATATGAACAAACTTCTACATAACTTGTATTGAAATGTGCCTACTGCACTTGAAATTCTTCAAAGAAACATGAAAATATCCCTTCATTTCTCAAATTGAAATCTTTGGTTTGACAATTGTTTCTTTGAAAAGGTTTCCTTTTTTTTGTTAAACCTTTAAATATATATTTTAAATAAATTTATCAAATATTTTTCAGTAAATTCATAAAGTTGTGTCATGAAAAAGTTGACTTGCAGTATTAATACAGCTTTTTGGCAGCTATAACACAATGTTATATGAATAATATTTACATCATACATGTAGCAAATCTACTCAGCAGAAACTTAATGAAAAAAACACTCTTTACACTATACATATCACTTAAACTCTAAACTTTCCAGTTTTGTACAAATTTACTCTTTTTCCAATCATCAACTTACCCTTAAATAAACAAGGCACACTTTCACAAATCGTGCAGACATTGCTAACAACCAGTGTACGGCTACAGAAGCTTTCAGTTACAGCCAATAATTAACATAAATACATTATTTCATGTTAATTTCAAGAAAAATTTGTATTAGAAAATAGCACTCACAACTAAAGCCGCTTGCACCTCAGGTTCTACATGCACATTTGCTTATAGAAATGTTATGTTTGTAAATGGCAAGTCCAACATCAATGAAACCAATTATTTAAAAGCTTTAGTTTATTCATGGTTGAAATTTTGTTTATCCACTGTTATTAAGCTTCAAATAATAGATACAAAATAAACTCAACCTGACTTGATGAGAGTTTCAACATCTTCAATTTAAACATAAACTTGAGATGGCATATACCGCTTTTTTTTTTTTTAAATTCTGAGATTTTCATGATTATTTTATTAAGATTGTTAGGACATTCTCCGCTTCTGCTTCCAAAACAAGCCGTTCAATGATCAGATGAACTAGTAGTCTGCTGCAGACAAGCCTGTAGATGTATGTAAATCTGAAACCTAGGTTGTTTACCTTGGATTTAACACTATACTTGCGCTAGGTCAAACTCTTTAAGTGGCATTTAGAAGTCGGTTATACATTAATACAGGAACACTTATTATGGATTAACAAATTCTGGGGTTATTAGGACCACGTTTCAGTGTTGTTTCTTACACCATCATCAAGTCAATGACTTAATAACGGTGTAAAAAACAACACTGAAACGTCGTCCTAATAACCCCAGAAGCTGTTAATCCATAATAAGTGCTCCCTGTGTTAATTGTGCTAGGTCTACCAATACAGTTATCATACCTGTGCTCTATTGCAAAAATTAATACCTTATCTCAAGAGACCATAAACACATATGATTCTATTATATGGTATACATATAAGTACCTAAATCAGCTTTGTTTTATATTTTCTACTGAAACCTTAAACTGAAAAACAGTTGATATAAAACTCAGTTATGGCTGGATACTTTCCATATTTTGTATCATACATATAACAGGTGTCAAACTTTTGTTTTGGTCCTCAATGAGATGAGAAATATCCAAATAATCCTTGGGAACGATATGACAGCGCTGACCCTCTTGTAGTCCGTTTGTCCTATTTAGCACTTTGCTTCGCAGTTCATATCCAGACTGGTTTCTTCCTGTATTGGAGCCATCCATTTGAGATAGTCAGGCATCTTCTCGAGCTTGATGTGGGATGTACTACATGTTGCTATTTGCTCTAACAGTTGTAGGATAGACTCATGACTAGGGGGCTGATCAGGGTTAACCGTCCAACATGACATCATCAACTTGTACCTGGGAAAACCAGAACAAAAGGAACCTTATTTTATCAGGTGGAAAGTTTAATTTCTTCAACTATACAACTTTGCTTTCAATGGGTTGATATTATTTTAGTACTAGAACCAAACACATTTAAACATAGTGTTTGACCATATACAAAACTGATTGAAATAAAAAATTAAATACATATGCCTAATGTTCTTGACGAACAGAGTGATCAAGTTGGACAATAGATATTCTCTGTGGTTGAGTATTCTATGTATAAACATCAGAAATGACTTTACTACAGGATCACTATTATTAGAATGATGTTATTGGAGCAGCAGAGATTTCTACTGTTTAGTAGCTCTCCTTTAAAAGATTAAAAGATACAAAACTTTTCATTTTTTGTGTCTTTTAGAAAGTGAATATTAACAGTTGTTTCATAATCTTGGGAGTAACATTTTCATAGTTTGAACAGATTCTAGTTCAGTAATTTTTTTCAAGCTGAAACCCATCTGGAAATCAAGCCAAGTCCTTCAGAGTTAGGTACATAATGGCCAGCAGTAAATGCTGACCAACAAGACTGTAGCGGCACAAACTCAGATGAGGTTATTCACATTAGTTACATTCTGTATCTGGTATATACATGTTCCAATACCTATGGTCTGGTATCAAAATATTTGATTGATTGGTTAAAATTATTTTATGTATATCCACATTTAAATGGTTTGTTTGATGGATTGTGGTTTAACATGTATTTCACTTATACGACAACGGATTGTCCACTTTAGACTGATCCTTGCCTAATTATGGTGGTAAACCAAGAGAAAACCTCGTCAAAACCACCTAAGGATTGCCGGAGCCACTTCATGTGACTTACTCATATACATCACATTCACATGGTAATGTAACCCAAACAGTCCATATTATGGAAAGGGCAAAATAAGCCGTAAAAATTAATTTCATAATCATATTTGAAACTTATCATGAGGTGAATAACTAAAATACGTACAGTTCATTACTGCAGTGACTGGGTTGTGGCATTCTATAACCAGCCTGTACTTTCTCGGCTACCTCATGGGGAGTCATGTTTGTATACGGGTTCATTCCTACAACAACAGATACACAGCACATTTAACACACAGACCAGTATATAATATTAAATTTTGTATCAATAGAGCGGTTTAAGCTTCACAAATCAAGCCAGCTACTGGGGATTATTGAGGGCATGGTAACACGACAAATTTATACGAATTGAGTTGAAAATAAAAAATAACTGGAATTGCTAAAATTTAAAAATCTAGATAATTTTGCAAAAAAATTCATAAAGATATTTTGTGTGGCTCTAATGGAAAGGAAACAAGGACCCATTCTATATCCCCCATCTTCATTGTCTGGGCTAGTGATAATAAGTTTAATAAATTAGAGTCTAAAAACAAGTTCCCCTGTTACATGATCTACTTTGTAACCTGATCGATCTTATACTATGTAAGAACTAGAGAATTTGTCAAGCAGATAAAACTAAACTGGATACATACCAAAGTGCAGTATTTCCCAGAGAACTACTCCAAACGCCCAGATGTCCGTACGCATATCAAAGACATGTTGAGAGAGAGATTCTGGGGACATCCAGCGAATAGGGGCAGATGCCTAAAGCGTGAAGAAAACATCACACATAAACAATTGTTATGATTGTGTCAAAAAGTTGTTATATCACCTGAATATTTACAATTCCTCTAGTTTACATTATTGAATGGTTAGGTCTTAAAACCCTTGACAAAAAGGAATATTTAAGAATCATCAGTAGAAAGCAAACGCTAAAACTGTAAGGCATAACGCATGAAAGATATCATAAAGTGGAGCACAGATCATTATTTGGTTAGTTCTTTTGAAATAAAAAAAAGTGAGTCATAGACAGTTCAACCTCAAGTTATCAAACACAGGGATGCATTGTCTATTAAAAATAACAGGTGCTCTTAATATATACTGAATATTTATGTATAATTTTGTTATACCTTTAAGAATGATATGAAAGAAATATCACCCCCTAAAAAAAATCCCATCATGAAACTTTTACAACAGCTTGGTTGAGTTGCTTGATAAAATAAGGTACCCAGTAACATACAGAAACATTTGCTGTGGACAGGATAACTTTAAGTTTGTCCTCTATTTTTAAAACTCACTTGTCAGCTGTAATGCTTCCTTACTTTTTGTACTAGTTACTATATAATAACAATAATAATAGGAACAAAACTGACTGAACTGTAGTAGAATGGTATTCTAAACATGTATGACAAAATTAGAGACTTATTTAGACTTACAGCTTCATTGATGTTTCTCTCTAGTATGTCCTGTGGGAATCCAAACCCTGAGAGCTTACAGATGCCTCCTCTAACCACCAGAATCCCTGCACCTCGAAGACGATAACTCACCAGCTGTAAACAAAAATATAATTTATAGGTCTTACTTTTATGAAAAGTTGTGTAATATAGTAGTAACAGGTAAAGTATTTATGATTTATATTTCTGGCACAGGGATGTAAAATTGATCTAAAATCAATGAATCATCTAACATTCTAGATAAACTCCCAAATGATCACATTTATAGTTCCTCAGTTATGTTTGAATTAAATCAAACCCATTTTAATTCTCAATATAGTTTACATAAATAAAGGAGTAAATTGTATTAGGAGAGCATTTAAACAGTTTTGTTTGATTTGATTCAATTGATTATTTACACAAGTTACAAGATTATTTCACTTATTCAGCAGTGATGCCTAGTGTTTACCTCTATCCTTCCTTTATACAAAATGTTTCGAGCTAAGCAATATTGTGAAGCTATTACAAACCTTGAATTTAGTAATATGTTGAAGTCCATGAATAATTTGAGCTGCTAGATGAATCATTTTCTGTGGGTTAAGTCCCTTGGTATGTAGCCTGACAGCCTGACTGTCCTTATCACTGATAGTCACTGAGACTTCTCGTTTACCGGGGCGGTGTAACTGAAGGTAGTTCAGTAAGGTATCCTCTGCAGCGTACTCCAGGATCATTAACTGAGGCTCTGCAAGCAGCAATCATAGCTAAAGGTTACCAAATATCTACTGTTTACAGCAAATATGATACAACAAATACAACCTGAGTGAAAATAGATACGGTTTGTCAAGCACATGCTCATTATGATTTTCAATCCAGCTATGATAATAATTAAACTACCAAGCAGTCAGAGGCTTCGGGTAATGTGGGGTATGACTACTATTTTTTTTATACTTAATCTTATTTCACTTATACGTTGAGTATAAACTTCACTTGATAATAAACAGCAATAATCAACAGGGGTGGAACCAGCAAGTGTAGGAAGGTGCTAGGCAATACAGTAGTTTTGACAGCAGAGGCCGAGGGACACCTCTTCGTGAAATAGTGTTTCTTTACAGCAAGGTAAAATAATTGTACTTTGGGCGGGGGAGACATTGATGCTGATTAACAGATAATCGTTAATAAAAAAACATTATGAGTTTCAACTTTTTCTTGCAAATGCAAAATTAAAAAAAAAAAAAAAAAAATTCTTTAAACAGACAACATGAAGGGATAAAGTATAGGCAAGTTGCCCTACCTAGCCATAAATAGGCAACATCATTTTGCCCAGGGACCTCACATCACAGTCTCAACTCAAATCTCACAAATTGGCAGGATGTTTGGGGTCTTAATACAGGGACTATTACTTGCTAGATGGACTTTAACATGATTTTCAGGTTATGAAACCTAGTCCACAGCAGTATTTTCAGACACCACAATAAACAAAAAATACATATATACTGACAGGTCAAGATCCTTAGACTTACCAGACTTGGTGTAACACCCCATCAGATGTATAATGTTAGGGTGAGACTGTAACATCTTCATCACTTCTAGTTCAGCAGCGAAAAACTTCTTCTCTTTGTCAGTAGCCTCCACTGTTTAATACACAAACACAACAAATAGAACACATTCAAAAGATGGAAAAGTTCAAGGGTTACCTACATGGGAATGAGTGCTTAGAGGAATTCATTATATGCAATTATAGTAATCTAATTCTAATCATTCTTTCTTATTACCCTCTTCTATGATAACATTTTTGTCTCCTTATGGTTGCATCACAAGGTAAATAGAATTAAATCTGTATTGTTCATGGACTTTGTCATGGAGTGTTGCAGATGTAAACTGACCTGCAGGCTTTTTGATGGCTACTTTCATGGTGCCTTCCTCCCCAGGGTGCCTCCTCATCCTCCCCTTATACACCTCCGTGAATGAACCCTTCCCTATCATGTCCATCAGTCGAATATCATTCCTCAACACCTCCCAGTTCTGACGCAAGTTACCATACTGGAATGGCTGGAGAAATATAAAAATATTAAAATATTTGAACCTGGGTTGTTAACAGCCAGTTGATAATCCAAAATGTACATAACTTGTTTGAGTGGCATTTAGAGGTTGGGATGATAACATAATCAGGAAGACTTTATGGATTTTCAACTTCTGGGTTTATTCATAAGCAACGTTTCAGTGCAGTTATTAGCACCATTTTGATTAGCTTGAAAACGGTGCTAGTATCTGCACTGAACCGTTGCATATGATAAAACCCAGACGTTCAAAATCCATAAAGTCTTACTTATTATGCAAATGTAGATGTCCATGCCTTTAGTCTACTTGACATTATCAAGAGTCTTGTTAAGTTGAAACGACCATACTGACAATTTGATGAAGCAGACAACCCTATCTATGCCCTGGCTGAACAAAGCCAGGAACCAATTGTCCCTCTATCTAGTCTTATATCTGACTCAAAAGGTAATCTATCTATAACCTACAGATTGCAAATGCATTCTTTTCCACCGGGTAATTCAGACTAATTTAAATTTAATGAAAGTTCTCTCACAAGGTCATCCCTAGATGGCTGTATATGCTCATCTAATAGTTCAACTTCCTGGTCATCTAGCGTTTCATCATGAGCTCGAGCCAACTTCTCACGGATTCGTCTTTCTCGTTTCTGGAAAACAAAAAACAAACAAGTCTACACAGAGAAATCATAACAAACAACTGGTTTGACAGGTTTTTTAACAGTTAACAAATTTGTTAGGAAATTTAATTATGTCTCAGTGATGTCTAATAATTGTTGATTTTAATAAATTAAATATTGAAATAAAGCCCCCCCCACCGACCCCCCCAAAAAAACCCAACAAAATACAACTTTTTGGCGAAGCTATCATGGCTAATTCAAGGATTTTTCACACCTTTCACGACTCAAATTTCACACAGATGCTGAAAAACCATAAGGACAAGTTGTCCATTTAAAAAGAACCTATCAGTTTGAATTTATGTGTAACAGGAACATTGGAACTGGAGACACCTGACCAGACATCCAACCATTTGTTTTTGTTTTTTTGACTGAAGTTTAACTCTATATTTAACGTCATTTCACTCATATTGGGAAACCCCCTCGACATTACTGGGAATGAATAGAGACAAAAGAAATACAAGATGGTCTCTGAGAGCCCCAGGATGAGATAAAGCAAACTATCAAATAATGTTTGTTTGTTTCATTCAGGTTTAACATCGTACCTAAGGGTATTTCACTTATATGAGGAGGGATTGTCCACTTCTCACCGTTCTGTGCCTAATTACGGTGGAAAACAGGAGGAAACCTGGTAAAACCCACCCACAGGATGGCCGGAGCCACATCATCTGACTCACTCATGCACTGACAATGGACCACACAACATTTGTTCAAAGTCTTCATTTTGAATGACCAGTAACAATGAAAAAACTGATTTTGCACACAATTGGATCTACAAAGCTATCATTGATAAAGCTGATGTACAGATACTAAGTAAATATTATTAATACAAAAAAAGGCATATCAAATCATCAGTTTATATTTATGACATCATTATGAAATATATGGGGAATCATAATGAAAAAGTCAAACTTCTGTCAAATGGATTCATATAAATAAAAACAATATTAATATTTGTGCCATAAATATTGCAAAGTGTTCTTACATAAAAAGAAAACATGCAAGGTATTTAACAACAATTCACCAATAGTCATGCTGACAAGGAGTTTGAATGTGAGATAAAAAAAATTATGCTTTTTGTCTGATTTGGATATATTTAATAATTTGAAAGACATTTTAACTGATTTAACTCTTTGGAACCAAAAAACTACTTCTGTGATAATATGGGACTGGGAAGACATATTTTTCATAACACTCCGTAACCATGGAAATAAATGTGTAGGCAACAGTACATGTATATTTACACACAACTAAAAATGTTGCTTTACCTTACAGAGTAAAAGAACAATCACATAACTTAGGGCCTTATAAATTTCCTATAAATCTTTTAACTACATATAATTTGACATTTGATTTCAGCATAATATGGAAAAAATTAATGTATTAAGTGCTCTGCTTGCAGTATTCAAACAAGACACCAAAAAGGTTGACCGAAAAAAATCAAATATAATTGAACTGGTCCATGTCAATTTCATGCATAAATGCCTTCATATTTGAAAAAGTTGGGATTACTCGAAAGAGTTTGCTCAAAATGATTAGTAATGGGGTTTGACAATAAAAGGTGAATTAAAAATCAGAATCCCAAAATCGAAGCACTGTGTAGCATGCTGCAAGGGACCAATTGAATATCATCTTTCTCACGGATATATTCGATGCAGAATGTGATGACTGAGCTTTTGTTTAGAGAGTCTTCAGTGTTATATTTATAGACTATCTTTGTAGATTTGAAAAATTTGAAATTTTGCCAATGAAAGTTTTCATTTTACAATATCTGGCTATAGTTCTTTTTTTTTTTGTCGTGGAGAAACAGTTACAACTTATATAAATGCAATGGTTGTTACCATAATGATATATGTCTCCAACAGTCCTAAAGGTTATTTCATCAATAGACTTCAAGAGTAAGTTATGATATGATGTGAAACAAATGTTCCTCCATTGGCAGTAAAAGGAGATATGGCTTGCTTGAAATATACTACCCATAGTCAGAAGATCCATATTCCGCAACTTCTTCAAAGTCTATTAATATAACATTGAACATTCAGTGGATGCCATATATGATTGTGTATCCCATGTTACACCACAAATATATTCCCGTAAAAGCAGTCCATTGAAACACCATTTGTGACAAACAGCTCAGAACTTAAGATTAAATGATCTAACAAAACAACCCGTATCCCATTTCTCTTAACATGTGAAAAAGCTCTTCATATACCTGTCTGAGCATAAGTCTTGCATTCATATAAAAACTGGAAGCAACAAGCAGACATTCTTAAAACTTTATACATTACCTAATAAATTACAACATTTTAATGTTCAAATAAAAACTCTTCATCAATCGCTCTTCTACTTTCTAAGACACTCGGATATTTCATTGCCCTTAGAAAGATTCTTGTCCGTAAGCATACCCATAGCTAAAGCCTTGTTATATTAACTGATTTAGTCTGAAAGCTCCTCTGCAGTCATTTTTAAAATAGGTGTGTTATAATGAATAGATTCGTTTCAGTAGGTCGATCACAGAAAACATTTTTCAGCCTGTTTATCGAATGGTTGTGTGTAACAAAGAAAAGTGCACTAGACATGTAGGTATTGCGTCTAGGTTTATTAAGGAATCTTTAAAGAATTTTTCAACAAGGTTCAATTTCAACAAGAAAAAATGAAATTTTACAGGATGGCAAATCAAATTATGAAATATCTCACTTTTGTCATAAATAAAATGCATGTCTGATTCTCATTAGAAACTGTACATTTGTAGGCCTACATGTATAACTTACTTTTTATGAATTGTGAGATTGGTCTACAATCATGATGACAAATTATTCAGTGGCAAATCAGTCACGGTGGAAAAATAATATATTAAAAAAATGCACTAATGGTCTGACTTTTCAAGAAATTGAGATCCACAAGTAAGTTGAGTTGTAAAAATGTAATAATGAGTTGTCTATTATTTTGGAAAGGCAAAAGCAGTTATCTCCATTTTGCCGTTGGCTGTCATCCCCTTTATCTTGTAATAGGTGGTAAAATTTACATCGAAATAGAGCATAATACAGTACATAGTTAAATTAATTTTAGTATTATATTGTTTATATAATGTAAAGACAAAGCTATGTGTCATCACACCTTGGAGGCATCCTACTGGTATTTGTCTATACAAGATAAACAGTAGTTGAATAAAACATAAAGTCAGTAAGTACTGGGTAATAAACTTTCAAGTATAACCATTCCTTAATTATATCCTGGCACAGAATTTAAAAAAAAAATCATCTTGTGATCGTTTGGGATAGTCTGTTAAAGTGGCAGTCTAGAATAAGAAATCCATGTCCAAAAATGTTCAGTTTAGAGTCTTTACTCATTGTGTAAATGATCCAATTTCAGCAATCTCTCAAGGCTGAATTTTATTTAGGATACACAAAATGACTATGTCTATGATAGCCTTCATCTATAACACCCAAATTGTTAGCTTGAGTTAAATAGTTCTATCAATTGTCAGATAGGCTATTCCAGAATATTTTTGTAATAATAAGTATATTAAAAGTTGAGAATAATACTCTAGTTCGTTGGGTTAATTTAAAGCGAAATAAGGGAATAACATGTACTATGTGTGAAGACTAATCTAAAAGAAAGCTTCTGCTAGAACAATAGAGGGTTCCTGAAACAAAATAAATAATTAAAGAAATATGGAATGATGTTAAGTATAATGATATTGTTATTATTTTTATTATAAATATTTATATATTTATTATACTCCAGGAGCAAACAGATCCCCCCAGTCAACCACAATGAGTTGTTATCTTTCATGTATTTAACTGAACAAAATGGCGCTAACAGTAATACTCTTCTTAATTTGAAGCGTTTTATAGCCTTGTATGTGACAATTTAAAACATTAAATTGTTTGTCACACATGAAATCAATGAGTTGTTATTTGAAATGGATGCAACTAATTGATGTCATAAATTACTTCAAAAAATGTAATTGGAATTTGTCTATTTGAGTAAGTAAGGCAACTTAATGATTGTTTGTTTGTTTGATTGGTGTTTAACGTCAAACTCAAGGGTATTTCACTTATATGACGACGGACAAAAATACAGAACATCACAAACAAATCTGCTTCCCATTACCCTTTAGCTCTGAGAACACCAGGGCAACAGAAAGAAACCTCTTTTCTCGCCTCTTACGATCGACCAAGGAAGCCGGGGGAGTATTCTACAGGGCCTGCTGGTGTTAAACGGCCCACCCCCTCCCCCACCCGCTTCCCCACGGGAGCCACACAACAGTGAAGTCATGCGGAATCAATGGCTAAAGAACACAATAAATAGAGATTGTTTGCTTGATTGGGGTTAATCTCATGCTTAAGGTTATTTCACTTATATATTGGCCTGTCAGGCCAATGTTTAAAGAAAACCACCCTCGATATCTCTGGTAACAAACAATGACACAACAGTAGAATCAAAGGAGACAATAGAATGACACAAATAGATCAGATTCATGTTGCCCCCAAGTTCTTAGAGCTTCAAAGCAATAGGAAGTGCTCCAAGAACAGCCTGCTGGTGCAATGACAATAAAACAAAGAATGTTAACAGACAGTGGTAGAGAACAATAAATGTGGTTTTTATTGGCTTAAGTTCAGACAGCACCAAAAAACAGGAGGGTCTCACCAACGACCCGTGAAATTAAAGTTAGCAGCATGCATTTAAACAAACAAACAAATATAAGTAAAAGTTTGTTTTATTCTCGGGTCTAAAAGACAAAAGACCAATTATGTGTGCCTAGTAATACAGGCACATATTAACTCTCTACTTTGGATAATATCTTTTAAATCTCAGCGTATGCATGCTAATATGTTGGCTACATTTATAAACTATAAACACATGCATTGTGTATCCTATGTAATGTTGGTTAATAACAAAATTGTTGTTGTTGTTCCAGCTCGCCACCTCTCCTGCCCCAACCCTTACCCTAATTAATTGTCATTTGAAAAAGTAAACAGTGTGTATTCCACTTATTCCACTGATCAGATATTACAAATGTTGAAGTATAACACTGAATTAATGGTTAAGAGAGTGAATCTGTACTGTGTGTGTTTTATTAGTGTGAATTACAAAAATGAGTAAATTTTAAACTAAATTTCACATGTACTTAAAATGATTAGGAAATTTGGAACTAAATTTCCAGTGTTTTATTAGTGTTTTTTTTTTTAATAATAAGGAAATTTTAAACTATATATTAATAATAGCCTTGTTTAGAAGCTGTGGAACTGTGTACAATACTAGTGCTGAAACGGGTACTGATTTTCATAACCGAGTATCCGTTTTGTGATATGCGAATACTATTTGAGTACTCGTTACGTATATGGAACTTAGTCGTATACCATGTACATATACTGTCATGTAGCCTAATTGTGTACAAATATTACAGAACGCTTTTATCCAGTACAATATACCTGCTGTTTATTAGTCCTAGCTGTACTTTTATCTTGTAAGTTGACGTACATATTATAATCAATTTAATTTGCTTTCCTTTAAAATTCCTAAGGAATTCCGCAATCGCGTACGTAAGCCTTTAAACAACCGCCATACATCCAACTGAGAATCACGTGACAGCAGCATCTGGGGATTGTCTTCAAATTTCACAGCTGACCCCAATAATCTTATGTTTGTGCTATTTTATTGATAGTCTCATACCAATGTAGATACAATCGCGGCAAAACACATGCAACTTTAAATTTTCAAATATACCCTAAACCCTATTCTGGAAGATTCAGTATGTACAACCCAATTTTGCAAAAAGCAGTAAGAAATGTAGGCTTACATGAACTGCCGTATTTATTTTGGAGAGACAGAATTTTATGATTGCAACGTATATACTGGACTCGAGAGGCTTCTTTATTACTAATTTTTCAATGTGTTAGGTTTGACAGTCATAGTTTGCTCGCGTGTCTAGAAAACGTATCCGTATAGGATGCACGGTAAATCTGTCTATGAACTGTCTCCCTGACTGATGGCTCATATGCCCCAGACTTTCATTCCGGACTGACCCTAAACCATTGTGTCTCACTCAGCCAACTGTATATAAAGTTGAACGAAAACATTTTTCCTAGCAGATTATAGTACTTCGGCTGTAAATAATAATTCAGACAAATCTGCCATGAAAAACAGGGCATCTGTTTAAAAGAAAGATTCTGTGCCAATAAGTTTTTTCAGCAAAGGCGACGACCAGCGAGGCACGACAGCATGGCGCAAGGCATACACATATATGTTTGTGATTTCATTTCGCAAAGAAAATGACTGCGTGATAGACAAAAAACAAATTTACAACTTAAACACTTTGCACACGGCCGGCATAGTTAAGGGTGTGTGTCAAATTTTCGGTTAATCGGTTAGCGATTTTACTATTCGAGACCTTCAAGTTGGTAACCGTTCACAGGTACCCGATTAACCGTTTCAGCACTATACAATACACAGGAGAGTCAGGATGCTCATCTGACAAGTCACAACATCTCAGTGCTACCAACTGGCTGCCTTTACCGAAATATAAACACAATATACCAGCCTGAACCTTCCTCAAACTTCACAAGCTAGTCACTTACTGCCGCCATGTAATTTAGCTATACTGGAATCTAACAATGATTCTAGATTGTCTATATCACCATCTCGATCAGCTCCTCCTGAAAATTCCAAAGCGTTTACATTTATACCTGTTTCTCTTTAAATGTGATTATGTTTGATGCATTAAGTTTTAATCTCTTTGCCCAACTTGCCCTCTAGTTAATCTTCTTGCCCCACCTCCCCCCTCCTACACATGAAAACCTGCCAATAGGTTAATTACATAAGAATGTTCAACCTTCCCAACTTTTGTTTAAAATTTTTGACAATTGGTTGACATTTACAACCCTATTTATTAACCCTATTTTAATATTATTATTACACTATTAACACAAAGAATTGAAATAATAGTAAGCCTCCCCACTTATACTCAAATTTACCTTACATATTTCTACCTTTTCATTAAAGAAGACAATCAAATTCACGATTAAAGGAAAAAATACATGTATTTTGTTTTCAGAGGTTATTATAACTGTCTACTCTAAAGATAACAAACATGTTACTGTCAATAACAACACCTTACAGTTAAACCAGTACAAACAGAAAAAACACTAACACACTGTTGTCAAACACATGCTGGCAATTGGTAATAAAATGTTTACTTTTCAATAAAAAAGCACTCAGCATTTCAAATAGGTGAACAAGACTGGAAGCTGAACAATAAGCAAAAACATAAAGGCCAAACGGTTTGTGTTCTTCTTACCTTGGACTTCATCTGTTTCTTCTTCATCTGCAATAGGACTACAGCGAAAAATCTCCATGCTGTTAAGAATGTGAATTCCTACTGTGGGTTTACGACCAAACTGTCGATGGTCTCTAACTCGTATATTCATAGGAGGCATGTACAGCTCATCTTTAGGCAGCATCTTTTTAACAAAGCAAGATAAGACCCTTAAAATATACAGTCATATAAACTGTGCTAAGGAAGATTTGTTTGTTTGATTTGATGTATTACTTATTAAGGTTGATTCATTGGGTACCAGCCCCATAAGTGATGGAAATTACCCTTGATGTCAGTGGCCAGACAGGAAAAAGACAGGACTAGATATAAGGACATCATAAACAGATTGATTACGTGTTACCCCTTGGGCAATAGGACAGGACTAGATATAAGGACATCACAAACAGACTGGCTACATGTTACCCCTTGGGCAATGGTACAGGACTAGATATAAGAACATCACAAACAGACTGGCTACATGTTACCCCTTGGGCAATACGACAGGACTAGATATAAGGACATCACAAACAGACTGGCTACATGTTACCCCTTGGGCAATGGGACAGGACTAGATATAAGAACATCACAAACAGACTGGCTACATGTTACCCCTTGGACAATGGGACAGGACTAGATATAAGATCATCACAAACAGACTGGCTACATGTTACCCCTTGGACAATGGGACAGGACTAGATATAATAACATCACAAACAGACAGGTTACATGTTACCCCTTGGGCAATAGGAAACTCCCTCCCCACCAACACACTGGGTAATACAAATAATGCCCCGGACAAAGCAGGAATAACTCACCACATCGTAGAAGAGAAGAGGATCCTCAAAGTTAGGGTTTTTCTTGGTGTTTTTGATGACCTTGGATTGTAGAATGTGTCCCCCACATTCAAACTCTATACTAGGCGACGACACAGCAGACAGCTGGAACTTCCTCATGTTTCTTACACCCCAGCATAAAATCTATAACAGAGTCGGTTCATGAATTGACACAGCAAACAAATTCTAGAAAAGTTTCCAAAAACAATTACATATGATTATTCGAAACATCAATGAAAGCACATCACTTGTGGTCCTGATAAACACACAGAGACAAGCAAGAGCCACAACTTAATGACTCTGGTCACTGGGCACATATTTGTAACACCAGAACACCAGATTGTTTGTGTGTTTGAGTGGTGTTTAATGTTGGACTCACAGGTATTTCATTTACATGACGACAGATATTGTCCACTGCACACTGTAAACAGCCTTATTATGGTGGAAAACTGGGAGGAAACCTTGTAAAAACCACCCCAGTGATTGCCGGAGCCACAACATGTGACTCCCTCATATGCCTGATGGTCCACAGACGGACACGATCCCGTGAACGGTAAATCAAAGCAGGTTCAGTTTAGTAAGCGCACTTGCAACCACTGAGCCATGGACACAGGCCCAGATCAACAGAAGACAAGCAGAGTTAAAAATGTTAAGAATGGTATCTGTAGGTGTTTTGGTGGACATAACAAAGTCAGTGCTATTGATCTTTGTTTGTATGATCGGGGTTTGATTCAGTACTTAAAGTTATTTCACTGACTCGACCCAATGAGTGAAGAAAATCACCCGTGGTCTGGCAAGGCAGGACAACCAAAGGAGGCAAAACAATAAAACAAGGTCAGTTGGGTATGATACGTGACAATGTATCAGCTAGAGTTGTCCTGGGTCTGACTGCAGTATCAATCGAGCTCGAAGAGCGAGATTGGTACATGTATGCTGTCCAACCTGAGTCAATGACAGTTGATACAAGGATTTGCAGCATTCAGTTAACATATAATCTGTTTATTGTATACCTTCCATGTTTCTTGAAGAGTTTGATTTTTGCGGCAAAGTTGACTCAATTTTCAGAGAGGATTGCTTGTGAGAGGCAAAGTACTACTTATATGTATATACTATTAAGTCTGAGATTTAAAATAATCTAATGTTTAATTGTGAAATCACATGCTAAAACGGGCTGTTTGATTTCCCTTTTTCAAACCTATCAAACCAGAAGCATGATTATATGATTTAAGAAGAGATTCAAAACTTGTTTGTTTGATTAGGGTTTACTTATTACGGGTTAATTTATAAGATAGCAAGCCAGTCGAATGGAAGGAAGTGAAAGAATCTTCCTTTGATGTCATCACGGGTAACAAACACTCACAAGACATGATAATAATAAGGTGCAAAACTAAGACATCACAAACTGTTTCAAGAAAATAATAAAATTGAAACTGCAGACAGTATACGTCTTTGTTCTGGAAAGAAAAAAAGGACATAAATCACCAGCAAACACACAAAACAGTGTTCAGTTACATGTACCTCAATTCCTGTCCTTTGCATGATTGGTCTTATGCCATTAGGTACTATAAAGAGTTGTCCTCGCTTAGGTGGTTGGAAAGGTAGCTCTTTTCCATCCATCTGAAAAATGAATTTTCAGTCAATAAACCAAATAGGCATTTGTGAGTACTGATTAGTTTAATACATTTAGTTCATTCAGGGGACAGAGTGCATTCAATTAACAGCATACTTTACAGTAATTTCACTCATCCTATGAGAGCCAGCACAATGGGTAGAGGAAAGTCTTTCCTTGCTATAAACTATGAACAAAGATAACACATCACAATCACAAGACACGGTACACTGGAACAGTAAAGCAACAGGAAGCTCTGTCCAGCAGCCATCTTACTTTGGGGGTCAATGTTGTATTCACGGATATTTCACCTAGATGAAGGATTGTCCATTTCACATGGTCTCTTGTGTAAATATGATGAAAAACTGAGAACAATACTCCTCTAAAAACATTCTGTGATTGTCACTGCCTCATCATGTGACTCACTTATATACATGATGGTCTACAGGGGGTCTCAAACCTGTGGACGGTACATCAGAGTTGGATTTGTAATCAGACATGCCCACTTCTAAGCGGCGGGACCCCACTGCCTGCCTTTGAATAAATAGAATTATAGCTCTGACAGAAAAAGATGAGGCTAGATAGAATAGATGCGTGACAGGGAAGTTAAAAAGGACAAAAGAAGAGAACACTCTATTTAAAATGGAAGAAATCAAATAAATCTTATTTTCAATACTTTATAAAATAATATAATTCAGAATGACTAAATTGGGTTCTAATTTTGATAATTAAATGGAGATTGTTTTGTGGAAAAATCATTTTCTGATAGACATTTATACTTTTGTTTGTTGTTATTATATATAGGGTGACATAGGATTACTTTACAAAAGGGCTGTCAGTAGAAAACGAGGGTAGGAAAATGAACACTTCTCCTAAGATTAAATGTAGCTGAAATACCGCTGAATGTGGCGTAAAACACTAATCAATCAATCAACCTAAGATTAAATGTAATGTGACCATCATACATGTTTGTTAAAAGTGTAACTTTGAAAATACGTATTTGTATATATTTTAACTGTACCACAATAAAGTGAATTACAAGATAAACACATACTGAATGTAGTATCAGACTTTAATATGTTTGTGTATGTTTTGGTATATCACACATTTCTTATTAAAACTATCACATATTCGAGTGAATGATTTAAGTTAAGATTAAAAGAGAATAAACTCATTCAAATAGATTAGAATCTTTTACTCCCTGAGAACCAGCTCAGTTCAACAATTAAACACAATTGACAATAACATATAAAAACAATTTAAATCAAAATAATTACTTTCAAAGTAAAGTGAAAAATCGTTGTTCCCCAAATAATTTCAGCTTTGCTCATTTAAATCACAAGACATTCTCCCTTTACAAAGAAAAAAAACAGACCTCCACCTCAGCTTAATGAGCTTAGGTTGATGGTGATCGAATCCAGGACATTTGCCCCTATGGACATTTGCCCCTGTGGACATTTGCCCCTGTGGACATTTGTCCCTAGGACATTTGTCCCTAGGACATTTGTCCCTAGGACATTTGTCCCTAGGACATTTGCCCCTATGGACATTTGCCCCTATGGACATTTGCCCTTTATAATGTATTTATGAATTGATGTTGCATCTTCTTTTAATTATAATAATAAGTTATTTATGGATGGACAGCCCCTTGGAGAGTAAACATTTTTCATTTTTTTATTATTTCATTATTACAAGATTTTTCTTTTATGTCCTGCATTTAGCGAAAAAATATGAAAATTCTAGTAAGAAGTTCTTTAAGTGGCATTTAGAAGTTGGGTAACATAAAACTAATAAGAGATTCATATGGATAACAACTTCTTGATTTA
>JARFOD010070915.1:0-22346 GCA_031763545.1 Mopalia muscosa
GGGCAACAGAAAGCAACCTCTTTTCTCACCTCTTACGATCGACTGAGGAAGCCGAGGGAGTATTCTGCAGGGCCTTGACCCACCCGCTCCCTCACGGGCCCTCTGAAAACGACCCCTGTTATTGCCGGTGGCTTGTAACCACATCTTGTGACTCACTCATATACCTGATGGTCGACATTCTGCTGGGTAGGGAGTTTCACATAATTCAACAGTGTCTTCATTGATATTGCATGACAAAATTAAGATATATTTATTTGGTAAAAAACTAACTTTAAACAAGACCTGGCCAACAAAATATACTGCAAGAAAAATAGCTACTCACTGGTAAATTATTTGTTGATGATTCTTATTTGATTAAAATAGTATAAGGCAAAGGCTAAAGACGGAATTGAGCACCAGGGCAACATGAAGCTCCCTCCAACCGCCCGCTAAAATGAAATGTAGAATGAACACTTAACTCTTCACTCTTCATAGATTGATAGAACACATTGAGATGCAGGTGGTTCATAGACTCACTATGTGTATGTATGTAGGTCAGAAAGATATATGTATCTAAAATACCCTAGGGGCTTTTGGTGGCAATCCTCATCCAAATCCCATCTCTAGATATCAGGGCAATTGGGAATTATTATTGATTATTGAACGGAGAATCCCATCAGTGTCTAAATGGCTTCACCCCGTATCAGTTAGGCAAACAGCAGGTCTATGTATGGTCACGTCTGTCTATATAGTCACATCCTCATAGGGACCAGCAAATACCGTACATACTCTTATTTCAACAGGATTTCAACATGCTTTTTAGTTTGATTGATAAATGTGTAATGCTCTGCTCAAGTGTATTTCACTCACAAGAGGGCATTATCCTGCAATAATAATTAATATACTAAACAATCATAAGATGAGATGTGATTTGCCATATTGGAAAGTTAGTGTGCCTCTAGTTTTAATTAAAACCGACATGACAAGGAAATACTGTTCACAGCCAGAGTTTCCAGGAGAAAAATTTGACTGCCTAGCAATACATTTTGTAGGTTTGTTTCCTTAATTGGGGTTTAACGTTGTACTCAATGGTATTTCACTTACATGAGTATGGTGATGGATTGTCCTTTACACACAGTTAGTTACTTAAATACAGCTAAAAACTGGGGGGAACCTCAAGAAAAACCACCCCAGTGATTGCTGAATTAAGAGCTATGTGTGATTCTCCGTATACCTTTTGATCAGCGAAAGTTATGCAAGAGTTCATAGAGAAAAAAAATATGTTAAATGTAACAAATGTTAATATAAAATAAAAAATTTGATACTTTTGTAATGTTTGGGGTATTTACCATAAAATGAACCCTTTGATTTTTATTATACAGCTATTCAAAGACCTGAACATCAATAGTGAAACAATTGCCTGAATGGTACATCATTCAGCAGTCTATAAGTAGGACATACAATAGCCAGGAGGCGTCTTCTATTTGATACATCATAGAATAACAGGCCCTGTGCTGCAGTTGTCTGTTCCTATATTGCACAAACTCTCTGCACCTACATTCTACGTTAAGTCAGCAAAAAAAAAATTGCTTCAAAACTTTTATCATTGTTAATCGATTTTTTTTTTAATTCAAATGCCTCAGGAAATAGCTCCATTAAATGAAAAAATAAATAAATAAATAAAACATAGCGAAATTAATTGCGCAGTTTATCTTTGTATTAAAAATCCATTATAAACATAAATAAATTTTAAATAATTCTGCTCTCTTCAATTTAAAAAAGGTAACTAAAGCAAAATATTTTTTAAAAACTATTGAGCTATTATTATATAAAACACATGAAAGTTAAACATAAAATATGATTAGTTTTATAAGGTTAAGAAACAAGTACGATTGAACAAATGGGAAAGCCTTTATTTAATTACTTTTAATTATTTTATTATCAAATTTAGTAGCATAATCTTCAATGATGATTGTTTTTGTGATTATTCTTGTTCTCGTGATACCGTGTAGCTTTTCCTACAAATTGTAACATTTTTTGAATTAGACTGGGGAATAGGGTTCCAACTAAATGAAGTTCTGGCGAGACAATAGCAAATGGCAAACATAGTTCTCTGGCATTATCCACACAGAAGGGCCAATTGTTAAACTGCTGATTGCTGTTTTGATGCCGATAACACAATAGAGCAGAATGAGCTGGTAGTTTTCGTTTGAGCAAAAACACACCTAACATCAGTATAAATGGTAAAATTCACAAATACAGCTTCCAAAAGATCTCGTTTGATGCATTCACCAGTGTTTCTCCTTTTTCTTAGTTTCCATCAATTTTATTTTACACACTGCACTTTTTTTGCCACAAGTCGTTTAGCAGCCATGATATCCTGTTGTCAAAACTGGGCCAGCAAAAATGGCCAACAGCACTTTGCAATTTCTGCTCCATTTTCCTTCTCCTAATTCGCCAGCAAAATGGCTAATAGAGATAGTCTTTGAAGTGATTGTGAGCCTTTATTGAGCACAAATCTTCATTCAGCTATAAAACCAGACATTCTATCAATTAATTTGATCTCTGTACGCTTTGGCAAACATTGACAAGTAAAATAAAATAAAAAAAGAACCGAATTCGGTTCAAAGTAAAGGTGAAAAATTGCACCTGGTTTTTTTTTTTCATGTTTTGCGATAGATAAGAGTTTTTGAATTCCTGTCAAATTGATTGGCTAAGAAAGCTATTTTGTCTCTGTCATTGATAAATCTATTAACGATTATATCTGAAAGTAACTACTTCTTGTTCACTTATGATAAAAGTTCTATTGACAAAAAAAAAAATAAAAATAATAATAAATAAAAAAATCTTGCAAGCAAGACAAAAATTAAATAACCTAAGTCGTCAGATCTTTGTGGCCCTTTAACTCAAAGGGTAAACCAAATTGTTAACAATTTTGTATCTTTAGTCTGAAGTGGATAGGCCTTGTAAATCACTCCCTTGGATCAGGGAGACTTTTCTGTTGATGTTGTATGGCCATTTCTCCCCAAAAGTGGTATGGGAAGAATATTGTCACACAACTAAAGTTATCTGATTCCAAAGTAAACAGAGAATAAAAAATGATACACTTTAAAATGATTAAGAAGGTTTTTAATCGTAGGATAATCAACACACTAACATGCACTTTATGATATCGTATCACCTTGTCATCTCAAATGTTCTTTAAAAAATAATTAAAAAATAAACATAGTCACTTGAAAATCATTGTTATCAACTTAAATGGCCCACAATTACATGTACATTAGAGCAAAAATATTGAAAAAATTATCAAGCAAAATTTGATTCATATTTTAACTAGAATGACCTTTGTATTGTTTTTATTGGTGTGCTCAGTTTTAGGTATTTAGCAGGTTATCATCAAATTATATATTGCCTCTAAAATAGTACCATCCTGCTTGATGTAACTATTATTGTCTGTTTGGAAATAAAGCAGAATTTGATATCTAATATTACTTTACTGACTGGTAAAAAGGTTAATGATATTAAATTATTAATACAATAATTATAAGAAAAAATATTCTGAGAGACAGGCTTATACTGAAATCTAACCATGGGCAGAATGTTTCCTGCAAAACCATAACACCTGTACTGAGCAATGGAGGAACACTTATTTTCCAAAACAGCAGAATACTTCACATTTTATGGTTATGATAGTGATACCTTTTATACAAGTGAAATACCCTTAAGCAAGGCATTAAACATTAATTAATCAATCAAACCTCCATTCATAAATGTTTAAAACAGTATTCTGATTTCTATTCTTTATAAATCGGGTTATATATTTTTTAACCAGATAATTTATATTTATCATATCTAAAAAACAAAATTGCACTCCACAAAAGGATTACACTTTTTAAATAACCCCTGCACTAGAACAGGAAGTTTGACATTGAGTTACCTCCTCTTTGTGCAGGATGTACCTGTTACAAAATCCATCACTGACAACTTGCTATGATGGCTCAACAATGGGCTCGTTAGCTATTACAGGCTGGGTGTATAGGGCACCAAAGCCAGGGCAGCATGGGGCATACCATAAAATCCCTAAATTATCAAACAAATATGTTTTCTCCAATTCCTTATTCAGTATGAAAAATTAAATTTTTTTGGCACAATTTATTATTATGATGAACCCTTTTAAAAGTATATGGGTGCTAGATTTTACACCTTTGTCAAATTTCAAAAAAATTATCAAATAAGTAACAAAAAAAAATTAGATCTATGAACATAGTGGTGTTTTCATTGTTCTTGATAACTCACAGAGACAAATAAACTAATAAATCTTAATCTCCAGTTGTGTCATGGGTAACCTACAGACATCCAGAGAGAACATAATGACCATTAATATATATATATATATATATATATATATATATATATATTGATATATGTAAATGTCGCCATCAGTAAAGAATTAATTTGTCTAATTTGCTAAAACCATAGTCTTAAAAAAAAATCATTTTATATTTTTATTTTTAGAAAAATTAGAGAAACTACCCAAACAGATGGCAACATGGGGTAACAGAGTCTGTTGGACAATTCATATCATTTTGTAAGTAGCTTATCTAACATGATCCCCTGATAAATAATTCATAGTCACTAAATTCCAACTGATCCATTGTGTCATCGAAAGGCACAATGTGAAAACAAGCAGCCATAATATGTTACATAATGGACGCCTGGTGAGGATGCAGAATAAAGATGGAGTACATTTTACACAACAGCCCTTCTTGCTTTCCTGAAATTCCATACAGGCTCATTGATTTTCTCATTTATCTGAATAATACTTTTGGAGCCGGTTTCTAAAACATTAAAATGGTTGTACGTGGAGCAGACTAGATTACAGATCTTTAAGTCTGTCGTTTTTCTCGCTATAAATTCTAATAGCAGAGAGAATCTGTAAAAAAAAACATGAGCACAGTTTCATACATCCGGAGACCAGCATAACCTGCACAGGTTTCAAAATCACAACAAGCACTCATGGTTTTATTTTGCAATAATCGATGTCATTTTGTTTTTAATTTAATCCCATTACATGTATTTGTTAACCACTTCTCTTATTATGATTTTTTTATGTAATATTTTTTGGGGGTATATATTTACATTTTAAATACAGCCAGAAATCAAATGCTGAATAAGTACTACAATAAACATTATGCAGATAATTTTTCATCAATGATGGTTTGATCAATAAACCGGAACGTTAAGAAAAAATGAATTCATTACTATTTTTTGGAGTTGTTACAACTCCTCTCAATGTTAAACTCCTCAGTAGTAGTCATGATACACAAATAGTATTTCATAAATTTAATGCAAAGTATTGTTGATAAATTTACATTTTGGGTAATTTTAAATGAATGCAAAAGCTTTTTGTCCTCTGTTCATATATAAATTAAACATTATTTTAAAAACTGAATACATAAAATTGTTAATAAATGTTAGTTTGGGCATTAATTTGTACAATGTGTCCCTTGTTCTTAATTTTTCAAAGATAATCCCACACTTGTTTATATAGCTGACAGGAAGAATAAACACGGATATAATCAATACAACAGGTACTTAGTCCAAATATGTTATCCACACCAATCCAATGAAAGGTGGTAACAGAGATATCACACAAATCAATATATAGCAATAGCTATCAATAACACTAATTGAGGTAGATATCATAAAAAAAAAAATTCTTAAAGGGAAACCCAACTGTTTTTCCGACATAAACTTATTATTTTTATTGCATATTTTCAAAGACAAACATATGTACTGTACTGCACTGTCATTCGAGCAAGCATTGCTGTTACTTACATATAGTAAATTTAACAGGCGGGACTAACGTCATTGTTACAGTTGTCTTTCCCTTCAAGTCTTAATTTGCCTATTCTTCAATACATGTTGATCTACCTAAAATTTTGTCCATAGAACAAAGACATGTAATTTGGTAATTATTTAAGTACTTAGAAATTGAGTATGGGAGGCATATGACATATTTTTCAATTAGAAAGTATCAGAATTTTGTTAATAATACAAACATTAAAAAAAAATTTCACCATTGAGTACCACATACCAGGGTGTTCTGTTCAGTAACCAGCTGGTAACTAGAAAGGTTACCAGACAGAAACCTTTCTTGTAACCTGCTGGTTTCCCAGATTACTACTGTTTATTTGACCCCTCTATACATTTGAGTACCAGCTGGTAAATGAACAGTAATTGCAGTTTATCAACTGACCAAAAGATATTAAAATAGGAGCTTTTATGTCAGTTGAAATCAAGCTTTCCTTTTAATACCAGCTGCTCGCTGATTGTCTCTGTAAAATCAACCTATATTTGGAATGGATTAAGTTACAGTAAACTAACTAAAGAGAATATATTAATGATTTTTTGTGTCTTTTAGAGTGAATATTAAGAGTATTTGCTCTTTTTTTTTGGATACCACTTTCTTTGTTTACTCAGACTCTAGTTCAGAACATTTTATAGGGTAAAACCTGTCTGGGATTCAAACCCATGACCCTCCAAAATAGGCAATAAGTCGCCAGCAGTAAATGCCGGCCCATAGACCACTAAGTCACCCGGCCTTTTACATATTAAAAGAAAATATGAAAAATCTATTTTTTGGCCTTCCGGATAACACCTTTTTTCTTTATCATTCAGCCATACAAATTACAAAGTTTAGATCTACATGTAATTAAAGTTTATATGTATCTAATATTTAGCTATAATCACCTCCCCCCCCAAACCCCTTGTCCTAAAACAGACTATTTCAGAGAATCGTTTTTGAAATATTTTTATATTAATTTTCCTAATCCAAGAATAAGAATATTTACAGTGTTTTATAACCAATAATTGCATTAAATTGTTGATGCAAAACCAGATTTGGAAAATGATTACCTAAAAAATAAATGATAATTGGGACATCAATGACAGTATCATCCACATCTACATGAATTGTCATAATTCACTGTAATCAAGCCTACCTTTTTACCACCAGGTGAGAGGTGTGGTTTAGATTTCTTCCTGACTGGTATATTACTCCGCCCGTCGAGTAGAGTTGTCATGGCTGCAGACAACATGTTCATGAGAAAAGCACAGAAATTCACAGCGATTTACTGCTAAATTCTGTGATTATTTGCAGAGTCTGTATAAATCGGGTTAGACAGTATTCCATTATGATTGACGATTAAACATCACAGGTAAATCCATTGCTTACTCGGACATAATTCGCTATGGTTGGCAACTGATCATATGTCCAGAGAATAGCCAGGCAAACACAAATATATTTACCGTTCAATCCATTATACAATCACACAGAAGAAGAAAATTGTTGAGATGGTGTGATCAGCACTGAACTTAGCCTTATATCTTGGCCACAGTTTTCACACCTTCTTTAGAATTTCTTGATAATCCACAATCACAAAGTCTAAAAATCCAGACTATGTACAAATGTAATCTTAAATATCATGAAAACTGTTCACCTGAAATACAGTTGTCTTCAATCCATCTAACAAGAATTACAGGCACAAGAAATGTAAGCAATATTTTTTTCCAATTTTGAAACTATTTGATATTAGATAAGCTTCAATTTACAATCCATGAAAGTCTGTAATTCAACCATGAAGAAATATCATACATACAGCACAGATCAGAAAACACTGGTTGATGTATGGGTGGGTGATGAACACCTATGATATGGCTGGTGGTGAAGTCACACTGACACAACTGAACTGTTTATCTTTGCTACAAACTTAATGTTCCTCCAGTTCTTCGTAAACCTGTAATGACTATGCCACATACTGCCTTTAGCCAGAAGGCTATCTGAAGAGGAGTCCTTATCATATTGATCAGTGATACATAATACATAAACCATCCGTACACACTACATGGAGCTCTTAGCAGCCCGCTACATACATATGTATACCAATAATGTGATTGTCCATTAACAGTAATCCCAATTACACAACTAATAAATATATACAGCTCATTATATATACATGGTCAACTACATGTAGCAATGGAGAGTGGTCCGCAGAATCCTCAAGCATCCCCAATGAGCAATTCAGTCTGATTTTATCCTTTTTTAATCTTCGTTTTATACCCCAAGGGGTATTCAAGTCCACGTGTAAAGATTGATTGGTCTTTAACACATCGCTTAAGTTTATTTCACTCATATGATAGTGAATATAACAGTAAGAACTTTCACGAACATGGCCATATATTGGGATGTGATTTGTTCTGTTGATAAATAGATGATCCTCCAGTGCTAAGTAAATGCATGACTCATAGTTCCCTTAGCAGAAGTTAAGGATGGAAAAGAATCTATGACTCTGCAAGACTATGTTTTACCCATTTACAGTTTTCTGAAGCTGTGAAAGAAATAGTCCAGAATCTAAGAAACGAAACTCTTTCACCTCTCACCCCAAATGTCCAAATCTATTCCTTTGTAAAATAGATTTACAACATCCCCACATCACAAGGTTAAAGAATATGAAAAAATTCAATTTGTACAAAACGAACGAACTCTGTTGTTAAATGTTTAACAACGGTTTCATTGTTCGAGAGGTGAACAAGACACAAGCTGAAAATCCATTTGTGAAGATATTTTCATTCTCAATTCAGCAACATAACTGTTCCAAAATAATATCAAAAAGAATGACATCAGAAACCACAAAATGTTTTGTGGTAGTACATGGAAACCACTACCCAGCATATTCAATAATCTTGAATTCACACCCAAGTTGTTGGTGAAAAAATGGGTTTAGACAACCATTTCAAGATCTGCGTAAACATTGGTGACTTCCCCTCACACATCCATGTTAACAATGATAGTCAATGATTGACTGCGTCATTATGAACTCATCCACTGCACATACGCAGGATTCACTAGCCATCAATTTTCCATTGCATTAAGTCTTTCTACAACATTGAGTAGAATTCTCATTATCCCAAGCTTAGCTCAATGATCTTAGCGAGAAATATCCATCAACAATGGATCTGTAACTGTACTAAGCATAGTTTTTAACGGTTCTGAAACATTTCCTTCACGACGATCAAAATACAAATTGTTTAGGCGCTAACATAGCCATTCATAAATCCAGAAGAATATTGTTTGAGACAATAATCAAAGCCTTGGTTCGGTGCAAAATAGTCTTTCACAAATTTAGAAAGAAATTGCTCAGCCATTAAAATAGAGTCTTTCTTACTTCCAAAAAGTCCTTGTTTAAGATGATAATCACACCAGTTGCTTAGGTGCAAATTGGTACAACAGTTCATTCACAGATCTATACACTCAAACACCATCTGGGAGAATACACTTCTCAAATGTCACGATCACCTTTTCCCTATCTTACTCAGATCATACAATAAAAAGAAATTATTCCACTGCATATACACTATTGCTGGTCAATATACCTGGCCAGGTTGATTGCTTGTCCACATGATAGATCACACAGATTAAGCCTTATGGTCAACCGGCTTAATGCATTAAACATCAACAATAATGACAAACCAATAAAAAAAACGATAGATAATAAAACAATACCTGTAATGATAAGAGTTCCATATACAGGTAAGTGAATATCTGCCTAGCTGCTGGGCTCACATAAAATACATGAAACATTTTAGCTATAGGTACATATCTACCTATTCCTTTGAGAGATATAAGGATCAGCCCTAAGGATATAACAGTACTGCTACTTCAAAGTGATGATGATAATTTCAGCTGGATAAAACACCTTGGCCTCACAAACAACCGGAAATGGTAGCAGGATGGCAACAGCAAAAAGATCTGCCAGATGCGGGAGTAGAATATTAGCGTACACTGAGCAGTCCTAACCCATGGCCTTGGCTTGAACTCCCTAAAGATTCTGTTGCTATGCATAACACAATCAACGTACAACAATGATGTTCTGTGCAATCAAACCCACGACCCTTCGTGTTTAGCGTGTTAGTCCACAGAGGCATCTCAAATTTGAATTCAATAAAAGCCTTGGCTCTCGTAGAAGAAGGAAAGAAGAAAAATTCCTTGATTGTTTCAACGGAAGTGAATATTAACGGAAAGATGTTGCTGAAAAAACTGTGCAATCAACAGTTGCAGATGCTATGGGGCTCCACGCGATCGACACGCTCACAGGTTGCGATCAGCAGGACAGCAGCTGCAGCTCAGAACCACTTGTGTAGTCGTGTCACTAGAGCAGAAAGAAGATTAACGACTGGAGATATCGTCACGCCAAGGCATAGTTAGCTGGACATCGGTAATTATTGATGAATTATGAATTTATCATCATTACCCGTTAAATCCAAAGCCCGAATATTCCTTTTCTAAGTCCAGATAGAACTAAACACGAGGCATAATGCAGGATCCTCAACTTAATTCTCCACAAAATAAAATTAAATCACCAAATGAGGTTTTCTGTAAGGTTTCTTCAAATGACATTGACAGAAAAAAACGTTTTTTTTTAATAGAAATTACACAATTCCATGATATTTAGGGTTCTTCTTTAGCATCTGGTGATAAAAAATCCCACAATCTTTACATGACGGCACGTGGAGTGAAATTGTGTGATAATGACCTAAACGTCTACTGTAACAGAGGTGTGTCCTTAGAAACAGCTATCAACTAATCGGATCAGTCTGTGGTGGGTGGGTTAAAACGGCAAAGTGTCGTCATAACTCGTGCTCACTTTGATAGTGCTTAGCAGGCTGAGTGGAGTCCTCTTACGATAATATTGTCCATGAACCTTCTTATCAGAGAAATAGGAGTCCAAAGAAACAGGTCTCTCATTAAAACACTGCCCAAAAATAACAACTCTGACAAATGTGGAAGAGGTTGAGTCTGTCTATCGACAATAAAAGCCGCCTGTGTGCAGTGGTCCCTTAATCAGCCTGCCAGACATTGATTTGGTGGGCTAGTGGAAGTTACATAGCATGCCCGGGTGGATTCAACACTTTCACTTTGGCAGGCAGGAGTATGGTAAATCTCTTAATCTTTCTCTTGGATTATTTTTTATAAAGTATCAGAAATCTGTTGCAAATGTTTTTTTCAATAACAAAATGCTCCCACCATCCTGGTTTATTTTACGAGGTATCTATGATTCCGGTTTTCTCCTGAATTATTAGGAAATTTACAATATCTGTTATTGATCAGTTTCGAGTCCCTTCTTATCCCCCCTGTTTCTCACAATGGATGGTTCAACATGTGCTACTCTTTTACAGCTGGAGGCACAAACTTTTATAAGCTATAGAACTTACACCATATTACATACATTAGTGAACACGATCCCTTAAACAAATGTATATGTGTTATTCCCTTGACAGAGTTATAAAGCAATGAAAAGTCCAATATACATCATGTAATTTCAAAGATAAACATGATTTGTCGATTCTGTAAAACAATCTTTTTCTGTTATAATACAATTAATTGTATCAACAGAATACACTTTTGTGATGCTTTTATCAAAATGTACAGCATATCATTGTTAAATTTTAAAAAAATTCATAAAAAGAAAGGAGTGAACTTTTCTTTATACCAAAAGTATAGCTTATGTCTTAAATACTCAGTCCTACTACTTTAAAAGCCACTTAAAATCCAAAAGTTTGACATACATGTATTTTCAACTATGCTATTCAAAATGGCAGGGAATAAAAATATACTCTATTAAATCTAACGAATAAATCCTGAAGAGAAAATAACCAAGGAAACCAGACATGTGTGAGGACATTCTTTGTCTGTAAGGGTACAGTTGTGCTTATTAATTAAATGCCAAAAGTGCCCACAAATTGTCCTTCATAAGGTCGCAGACATCATTATATATAATTGAGGCCAGTGCCGTTTTTATAAAGTGTTGCATTGTTTCTTGTTATATTTGTATCTTTTGCTAATAAGTCAATCTCAGCTAGGGTAATACATGTGGCAGTGATTAATTTTTATTAATTGATTGATTCAAGGGCTGAAATTTTATTTTCAAACAATAACTCCCAGCCACAATTCTTAATCAATATATTTAACATTTTACAAATGCTGTCATACTTTTATGATAATTATGGTAAAAAAAAAAAAGGTATTTGGTGTGAAAATGCAGGGGCATGGTTTTAAATGTAATAGAACCGTTACAGTCAATTCAATAATCATTCTTTCCAAAATTTCTGGAATAAATTACTTTTTACAGTATACTAAACAAAATACTAATGCACTATAAATATTCAAAGAAATCATTCACATAAAGTTGCATAAAACTGTATTGATCCTGTGCATAACCAATCACAGGAGTAGATCCAGTATCCAACAAAAAACAAAAATACACTATGGCTTGATAGGGATATAATTTGAGCCTTTACGGACACAATATAACACGGATTTAATAACCGTTTATAAAAGGGATGAGAGAACTCTTTATAGAGTGGATGTTTAGTAGGGTAATTTTACGATTGTTTATTCATGAGAATTTGGGAACCACCCTGCCCTAACCACTACCAGTGGTTTCATATAGCCTAAACAGATGTGACTTGCTAACCCAAATCTTTTGGGTGGTATCAACCTCATCTGTACACCCTTCAGGGGAGACAAATAAATGGCTTAGGTGTTAAATACACAAAAGATAAGTTTCCAAAATAGTCTTTCCAAAAAAGATTTCATTTTTGTTTAATCTTTAGTTAATGTTTTTATAGTTTTCAAACTATTTTGCTTTCGTCAGTCAAAGCTCACCACTGTTCTACACATAGTATACTCATGTCTTTTGCTATGTTGAACGTCAATACTGGCACGGCCCTGAGTAGCACTTCAATAAGCTGACTTTAAACCAATCAACTTTAAGTTTTTTTTTTAAGATTAGAACAGATTCTAGTACTAGTCTGATGTCCTGTGAGTCCATAAGATTTGCTCAAGTATATGTCCCATTTTCTCCCCAATACAACAGAGAAATGTGTCAAAACCAAGAAACCCCTATCAGTATTTGTCCTTAAGACGGTGTGTCTTTGAGACAGGGAACTCAAGAGCCAAGCTATACTTTGAAGCACTGCTTTTAAAATCTGCGTTATGGCTCTCGTATGGCTTGGACCCAGTCGCCACTCCATCCACCATAAGTTTTTTCATGAAAATATTTTACTCCACATTGCAAGTTTGTAGTGCATTTATGAAATGAAACCCTGTTTCTTTTTGTATTTGTTTTCCACATTCTATTGATGGAGGAGGTATATGTATGCAAAAAAAACCACCCAGTATACCCTGTGCATGAAAAACTTATCTGCACCTTGCCTTATTACGGTGGAAAACTGAGAGGAAACCTCGTTAAACCCAGCCCCACGATTGCCAGAGCCACAACATGTGACTCATATACCTGATGGTTGACAGTTAGACTCATATTAGGAAAGGTTTACTGGAGAGGATTCAACAGTGTTGTCCTAAACTGACTTAACAGGAGTTTAGTAGTGTTAAAGGGGCAAGTTTAAAATCATGTACGACATTAGCAAGAGAAAGATTGAAGAACAATATGCAAATGCAATCAGTCCAACTTTTTCTCTCTCTGTAGTCTTTTCGCCGTGACAAGATGAAGGTCATGTTGGCATTGTGCTTAATAACTGAGATATTTACACTTTTGACACCCAGACTGTAAACCGTAGTCACAGTATTTCGGATTTTGGTAATTAGAAAAGTTCTCTCTTTTTTTTTTGTCATTAAGTTACAAGGATTATCTCCCCTGAAACCAGGAGGGTTGTATCATTGGACTGCAAACCCTAAATTATTTTGTGTATTTTAAAATATTCAGTGCTAATATGTCAAACCAAAGTAGTGTATCGAGTGCAATCTGTGAAGTGGAATAATCATACAGGTATACAAGAGAAAACAAAATATACCAATACTGACTATTTCCTTGCACTTTCTACCAAAGAAAGATACTTGCTGAGTACTGTTATAATACAGAGATAAGGAGAGAAAATCAACCAAATTAACAAACATTAACATGTAGGCCATTCGTTATTTTCAATCAAATTTGCTTTTATGATATCATAATTTATTATTTTTATTTTTTCATACATGTAAGCATTTAGGGTATTTACAATATATAAAACACAAACAGATCAAGGATATCCAGTGTCATTTGTATTAATGTAGCAGAATAATCATTCATGGAAGCACCATTAACCTCAAGCCATAAACCAGGAATTTCTACAATATTCCTTATAATTAGCTATGTCAATCAATCTCAACTCAGGGCAATATATGACCCATATCAGTATCCTGTCAAGTGGCCATTGACCAATCATTGTACAGTACCAGTAAATTGGAAATAAACCTGGTCAATAAATTTAACATTAATTTCTGTCACTATCTGATACCAGATAAGGAAAGGAATAATGTAGGCTTTCATTGTGCCACATATATCTTACTATAATTGGTGAATATACATTGAATATAAAACTGTATAGGTGACGAACAAAAATACAAATAATAATAATCATGTTTTGTAATCTTCTTTTTCAAATGAAAGTAGAAATATCAAAGCATTCAGGAGTCCTATCTCAGAGATGTGACATTACTTTAAAAGGTATTACCTTCCATATAAGTAAAGCAAAAATTGATGTAGTTATATATTTACGAGGCAAGGTAATAAACAACTTTGCTAATAATTATAATTAATTATACCGGTCAACACCGCATAGGATATGTCATTAATATGAGCAAACAGATTAACTTGTTTATTAGTGTATAATATCATAGTCAAAGGAACTCCACTAAAATGCTAAATTTTTATCTCATGATGGTGAAAACCATACCACTGGTCACAAACATACACACAAATTTCCAAAGACATGCAATTAGCTAACATATTCAAACAGATAAAAGTTTTTTTCCATTTGATACAATGTACACCCCATTTCTTATAGTTTGTTTGTTTGTTTGTTTGTTTGATTGGGGTTTAACGTCGTACTCAAGGGTATTTCACTTATATGACACCATCGACACAACTGGCAACAAACAAAGACAGGACAGGACAAATAACAGGACGCAATACAGTCACCACAAACAGATCAGCTTCCTGTTCCCCTTTAGCTCTGAGAGCACCAGGGCAACATGAAGTCTCTCCAACCAGTCGCCATTTCTTATAGAAATGAATTGTTTCCAGTATTGGACTGAAATTATATGTTCATGTATATACAAAGGAGGTATTACAACGAAAGAATAGGGAGTCAAAAGACTGCAGAAATTTCTAGAAAATAATAAATTTGACTTACCTAATTTCCAGAAGAGAACAATACATGAAACAGAGAAAAAATAAAATATTTGAGCATTTTAAGCGAATATTCCCACTTTTATACCTAAAAGCCCAATTGGATTTTATTCAGACAGTTTGTTTCAGTTTGTTTCCTTTTCCAGTGCTTAGTGAAGATAATATGACTTCGAAACATAATACTGTTAGGCTTATTTGTTTGGTTGATTGGGATTTAACGTCGTACTCAAGGGTAATTCACTTTGTGATGATATACTGGCCCAATGGGTGACGGAAACCACCTGCCACACTACTGGTAACAAAAAAAGACAAACGGGACAAATACTGGACAACCGGACGCAATACAGACACCTCAAACAGATAAGCTGCCTGTTCCCCATGAGCTCTGAGAGAACCATGGCAACATGGAGTTCCCTTTAACCAACTGCTTATAAATACCTTTAGGCAGGAGAAATCATGATTACAATTTTATATTACATGTAGGTGAAGCAGCAGTTAAAAAAAAAGAAATTAAAAATGAGTAAAATATTCCCAAATCAATTAAAATTGCCAATAAAAGTCCTACATAATTATATACATTGTTACGTTTATAACGTTCTAGGACATTTTGGTACCACATCTCTTATATAACCTCTTAAAAGGCATCTGTTCCTGTTGAAATGGAAACTAGCAAAAACGAACGATATCTGTTTTAATTAGTCAATGAAAAAGACTGTGATTCTATGAGTCACCCTAGAAAAACAGATCACATTGTCATTAATTTTGTCATTATCTAAAAAAAAAACATTGCCATTCCACCAGAAAAAGTTTCAAACTAACAGCAGCATGGCACCTTCCTGATCACATTATCTTCTTTTTTATTTTGTTGTCTTGAAATTCATGATCTCAAAAATCTTAAATCAACCAGTGCTTCAATAATTCACTATATTTGATTCACAATGTCCAAAAATAGCTTTAAAAATGAAGAAATATTGAAACAAAAATGGGAATTTCCTAATTGATGTTGAAAATGTATGAGTAGAAAGGAATAATCAATTGTTTGTTACGCTGAGAAGAAAAGCATTAACAGTTGCTTGGGCAGTTGAAAAAGTCTCCAACAACAGTGTAGATAGTGCCAGGAATATCAAGTTTTTGGGTGAACAAGGTGATTAGAGTCATGGAGTCTATAATTATTCTAAAATGTGAGCGGCGTGCCATCAAAATGGCTGTCACTTTCAGTTGACAGTGATGGGAGTACTGATGGTCTCAAGAGTAACCAATTTTTTTGACAGTTTCCCTCTTTGACAGCACTGAGCAAAGGTGTCATCTTGAGAAGAGAAATGTGTCCATGTTGGTAATGACAGAGTATAACCCCTTGTTAGGCACCTTGACCAATGACTCAAACACTAAAACAAGAATAAATGCCTAAATATTGCTACAGGGTGACTCCGAGATAGCGAATTTGCAGGACATCTATTTTCTATTAGAATCTTCAAGAATTTCCTAGATTTATTGAAGGATTAGCAAGGTTATTTAACTGCTCTGGTGACTTCTTGGTATAAAACACAAGAAACCTTGCACATAAAAAATAACACAAAACACAACTCAACCTCATTCATGTGTTAGCAGTTTAACGCAACGACATGACATGCTTCATCTTGGCAGATCTTAGTATAAATTATTGACTATAGTAGACCTACAGCCCACATTAGAAAAAGACATGAATATTAAAGCAAAAACACAGGTTGCAAATTTAGCTTCCTACAAATGAAACATTGGTCTATGTCACACACCAGGCCTAAATGTTTCTAGCATGAGGAAGATCATTTTCATATGTTGAAGTGCATATTTACCTTATTTTTTTTTTTTATTTATTTTTTTTTTAAATCAACAAAAAAGTTGAAAAGTCAAGTAAATAATTTTGAAAACAATTCAAATGTTTTACAAAATAAATAAATATGTTCATTCATACCAGACTGAGTAGTCGAAGTTGTCAAGTGCTGAACACCGCAAAGGCACTTATAATCATAATATATATATCTGGTAGAACTTAAATGGATATGATTTATTCAGTGTGTGAGAGTGAGGGCTTAAAGTGAGGCCGCCCTTCCCTTGGCGTGTCGATAATTTTAAAGCAAATCTACACAATCTGGCAAACATCCGTATAAAAGGCACACATGATATGATTACTCAACAATACTCCATTTTAAATTGATTGCAGGTCGACCTGTAATAGTATGACTTGTGGTTGCTTTGAAAGAAAGCCCACATGAACACATGAAACCAGATGTCCCAAATATTCTTCAACCTAGGAATTCATGCGTAAATACAATCACATTTTCCACATTGAGAACTATTTCATGACTTAAGGAGCAAATTGAAAAGAGATGTCATGTTTTTTTCTCAATTTCTTTTATTGTAGAGCTTTTTATAGTACAGTAGAAACGCTTTTGTTTAACCTGTAGTCAACCCTGATACAGAAAAACCGGCTTTCTTAATACTCAAAATGTATTAATTGTATTTATCTGTTGCAAATTAATTAATATCTTATACAACGCAACAGGGAATGACAAACCACAAGGTAAAGTTTTCAATGAGTTTGGCACACAGAACACAAGATTTATTGGCACTTACTTAAGTCTTTTGTCAATTTTTGTGACCTAATTTGTTCGCAATTGATTCCATTCAGTCCACTGATTCGCTATTAGTGACTTTCTTACCTTACTTGAAAGATTAGCTTGTTGAACAGTAGTTGCTGTGCCAACATCATGACAGTAGCATAATAGTCTCTCCAATGCCGTAAGAGTCGTCATTTTGCCAAATGGGTCTCTTAAGCCTTAGTGAATTCGAAAATACCTTTATCCATTTGAAGCAGAAGTGCGAAATATCGCCAGGACATAGCGAAGATACTCCTAAACATTTTGTTGGCCTTCAGCTAACACAAGTTTCATTCTGCATGTTAAGCCCTGAATCCCTATGAATTCTAGATATTCTCTCATAAGCAAAAGCCTAAAGTTCCATAAATCAACTGGTAAGCCCCTCCTGTCAGAAAGTCTATCTCTGGGTTAATATAGAAAAAAGGCGAAAAGTCACAACTGTTAAATTCATTATAACGGAGTCAACTTATCACAAACCTTTTTGGACACTTCTTGTAAATATATTTACACTTTTTTTTACTCAGAGCATAAGCTTCAAAAAGTTTTGATGCATGTCAACACTGCCTGTCTATTTATAAAGGTTATAGAAGTGAGAAACTTTATTATGTTCAGCTGCTTATGATGTATGTAGAAGAGGAAAAAAACAGACAAACTGTTGAGAGCCACCTAAAAAATACAACATGCAATATGAAATTGTAAAATGTGCAGATAGAAAGACATTAAGTAAAACTTGACTAACAAATTCTGCACAACTGTTTACTTAATCACATTGTGTTGACGAAATGACTTTTGAAACCGTTTTAAAAGCATCACATGTAAAAGGAAATCTCCCATGTTCATACGGAGCCTATTAAATTGGTAAAAACTACTGTGATTAAGTTGACAAATATGTTCTTTATAGAACAGTTTTCATTTCCCCAAAAAGTTAATGTTCATCAAAAAAATAAACTCATATTTTACAATTTTAAAATCTGTATTGGAAAAAAAATTAAAAGTGTTATTTGGCAGAATTAGTTTAATTTGTCAAATGTTTCAAATAAAGTCAGATTTATAGATTCGATTTTTTATTTTCGGACATGCTGAGCTCAAAATAAATATTCTATAATTCAAAGATGTTGTTGCAATATTTCTTAAATTGGTTGATTGATTAATGTGTTATGCCGTGCTTATAAAAAGGGTATTTCGCTTTTTTTTTCCTTACGTACTGTTCTATGTTTCATTTAAGATTTTTTCACACGTATGACATGATTCCAGGTATGAAGGATTTATTTGTTTGTTTGACTAGATTTCAATGCCATACACACACCTGGAAAAAATGTAAAATCTCTTGCGACCACCAATTTTCAGGTTAATTCAGGTTAAAAATTTATCACCACATTTTACATACCGCAAATACGATTTGAAAAATCTTAAACATCATGTACTATAGGTTTAACTTTTTTTCGATAAATTAATCTTTTTTTCAGTTTGACATTGATAATGAAGTGGGTTTTATAAAAAAAACTATAATAAAAAAATGTTGTTTTTTTTAATGTCTCTTACCAGATATAGGATTTCATGCGACCATGGGTCAAATGATTTTCCAGAGGTGGCCATACATAAGGTTATTTCAATCACAGAATGGCATGCCAGCCAAATGGGTGAAGGAAACCACACTTTACACCACTTGTGCAAGACAGGACAAATAAAGGACAACCACAGGACATCATACAAAGACATCACAAACAAATCCGCTTCATGTTGCCCCTAAAGCTCTGTCAGCACCAGGGCAACACAAAGCTTCCTCCCAACTGCCTATAGGTCAGTTTGTTCCAGGAAAAATTTTTGTTTTCTTCACTGATCATGCATTGTAAAATTAATTTTCCTATATAACAAAATACAGTTTATGGTTGCACTGGACACAGCTAAATTGTGAAAGAAACTACATTTAACTTCAAAGTAACTGGCAACAAATAATGACCAGACACAAGATAAGTACAGGACACTGAGAATGGAATTATAGGACAAGGGGACCAAATATATGCCTCAACATTTCGTATTAATGAGCTACCTCTTCTCCCAGACTGAGAGCCAATGAAGCATTTGTGAAGGTCTGCATTAAAGTTTGCTTCAACAAAATCTATCTTCCGGAAATGTGTGCCAAAACGTAGCTTGTTAGCAAAAGTCTGGACCCAGAACAAAGCTGTGTACCAAAGATGTCTGATGTGTTTAAAGGCTGCAGATACAAAAAAAGTCTGAGATGAGGCTGGTACTTTTGAAGAACTGGGAGTTACATGTCTGATAGAACTTGTCTACAACCCTGTCTAGCAATCCACCTCTTTGAAAGTTACAAAAGCAATTCAGGTAAAACATGCCACAGAATGCAATTTATTAACCAGAACATTATAACATGCCAGAAAGCAACAAAGTAATTAAATCCTGTAATGTACAACTTAATTTCTGAAAAATGAACTTTGTTAGGAAATTAAAACTGTGAGTAAATACAAACATAGTACCGTTTGTATTTACTCACAGTTTTAAAAAGAAAGAATTCCAATAGAGTGTGTGAAAGATATCATCAAAAACTAAAAAGAAAATCTGAAATCATTTGACACAGTGCATTAAAATAAAATAAAAAATTTTGAGAAAAAAAATTTTGGTTAATAAATTTAAAAATAAAAAGCTAAAAAAGTGAACAATTTTGTCTGGTTTCTCAGCTGACTCTGAGTACATCCTGATATCATACAAATTTATCTAATACATTGATATGACACAGAGGCACAAGAGACTTGGCAACCAGCACAGTCATTTGACAAAACAAACATCACTAACTTGGCAACAGTATCAGGCAATCTTGAAAGTTTTTCTCTTATATTTGCCAAGCGGCGGGACATTAATGGCAAGTAGTCTAATCGAGAGAAATGCAAATACCATTCAGAACATGTCACTAAACTCTATGATTCTCACCGAAATGTGAACGGTTATGAGATTGTTGTCAAATCAATCGTTTTAACAACTAAAAAGACCCATTATGGGTCAGCATTCCAACATTAAGAATGAAAACTACACTAAATGCAGAAGAATGTTATTTTTTTGCAATGAACATCTGATGACACTTGAACATTTTCGGTGAATAATTTTGCATCCACATTAACAAATCAATCAAATCCAGATCGTATTTAGTATTTGAGAAAGATTACTCAAATACATATGCATTACAATTTTTTGTTAATGTTAACATGTAAAGTATTAAAAGTACATTGGTTGTCTACAATGTTGCACAAAAAGCAAAGTATTTTCTAACAAACTGTAGTGTTTTTGCAATAATGTCGTTTACTATGATCATTGAATGATTGATTGATTTGTCTGTTGTTTGGTTGATTAGTTGGTTGGGTTGGTTGGCAGACTGACTGATTAACTGACTGACTGACTGAATGAATGATCAAACAATTATTTACTCCAACACAGACATTTAATACAGGTGTTTTGTTGGGAAAACTCACTATTGTTAAGTTAAGCTTAAAAACGCTACCTTAAAGCAGAAGGCACGCGATTTTACAGTGGGTTTTGGTCATTTTTAAATACCATTTTAGTAACATAACATCCCTCAGATCAAGGAACTAATTCCAATTAAGTCAGTAATGAAAATATTACAAACCGAAATTGACGCGCGTGGTGCAAGTGACACTCAATATATCGTATACTATATCAGGGTTAAACGAATGAATATTAGGACAGGAATTATTGCGTGTCTGTGTACCTGGATGTGGAAATTCTGAATTGGTTATTGGAAAAGAAAGTCCGTTTATCTGTTATCTGATTTTTTATTTTCTAAGGCGGTGGCTTGTAAAAATCAGAAACAAAGCCTTGCCAGTAAACGCATCATTTGACAGGTTAAAGAACTTGAGAGTGTGTGTAAAAATGTTGTGCCATCCGATTATGAAAGGGACCTTCAGCACGAACTGACAGATTTAAAGCTAACAAAAATGTGTTTAAAAAGATCCTGTATACCGAATGTATTTTATTTCGCCCATACCAAAAGGCTCGGATATGCAGGAATACATTTTAGAGGCGCAAAGTGCTTCGGCCCCAGACAGAAAGAAGGCAGGACACTTTTGCCTCGAGTTCAGCTAGTCAATAACGGGAGAAAGACGCCGAGCTTTTCACTGATCCCTAGCCCAGTAAGTAACCTTAGCGCAGAAAAAGATATTATGGAAAGTTTTTGGTTCCCATTCATGTTAACACCTGTTAAATCAAGCTGTCCTGTCCATTTTTGTATTGACTTTTTAAGTTTATCAAGTTATTAGATGTGAAAATTCAGATCATTCATAGCACCATGCCGGGACTTGTTTTCTGTGCAACTATGCCTGCATATTGACTGTATAATACAAGTCTATAACGATGCGTATTCGCATCCATTCTTTCACAATGCTGCATCTTTTATATATTTATATCTTTCCTCTTGGCTTCTAGTTTTTCCTTAAAATAATTTGGTACAAAC
>JARFOD010070926.1:0-22342 GCA_031763545.1 Mopalia muscosa
AATCAGAATTTGGTTGACGGATAATAAGACGTATTATTCCTTTGTGCGATTGTAACCATCTTAATTGTACAATTCATTCCCGTAGGACGAATTTGCCATCTCCACAACGTCCATTTCCCACATCCTCGTGAGGGAAACCCCATATTGGGACCCGAGTCAGAATCTAAGCGAGGACAAACAAATCTGTTTTTCTCTGCATAAAAAGGTATATTAAAGTTATTAAATTTAAAGGATTCTTCGGTTTTAATTAATCTGTGTCCCTCTGCCAGGGTGAATTCTTTTTTAAATATGTCATATCCGTAGAGTAGCAATATATTTGTTAACATTGGGGGTTTGCATCGCGGATCTCGCACTTGCGTTACAAAAAGGTGTTATTTACTTTTGTAGTTTCCATTTGTTAGAACCTTTACACGTGTTTGTAGCGAGCACTATAAACTCACATAAATGTATAGCTAAACTTAAAAATGGCGCACAATTCATGTTAACTTTACATTTCAGTCTATTTAAACCCTTTTCAGTAGATTTTTTTAGTTATAATCATAATCTATTACTTGAAACTCATCTGGAGAATTTCAAATAGCTAAACTAATTACAAACAAGTTATACTAGTAAATAAAAAGAAAATTATTTAGAAAAGAAAAACATTAATACTAACATTGGAAAAGTCTTCTCTTACATGAAATAAAAGATAAAATATCTTAAAGGAGTGGAGATAAGAACGAACAAACCACCAATTTAGCGAACAAATCAACCAATCAACCCAACGAATCCATCAGCCGGCGAGCCCTTACACGATTCCGTCGACGACACAACGAATCCACCAGCCGGTCAGCCAGTGAACGATTCCGTCGACGACGCAACAAAACCACCTAGCCGGCCAGCCTGTGAACGATTCCGTCGACAACGCAACGAACCCGCCAGCCGCCCAGCCCTTAAACGATTCCGTCGACGACACAACGAATCCACCAGCCGGTCAGCCCTTGAACGATTCCGTCAACGACGCAACAAACCCACAAGCCGGCAAGCCAGTGAACGATTCGGTCGACGACGTAAAAAACCCACGACCCGACCAGCCCTTGAACGATTCCGTCGACGACGCAACAAACCCACCAGCCAGTCAGCTAGTGAACGATTCCGTCGACGACGCAACAAACTCTCCACTAAACGTTTTTTGTACATGAAATAATGCTGCAAAGTGTTATTATAATTGGCTGTATTTGTTTAAGAATCATTTGTGTAACGTATATGTCTTTACTGGCGTAAGTCAAATCTTTAAGATTGCTTTATGCCACGAGAAATTGTCTTTTAATTTTTAAATGACATTTGAAATTTGATTAACTATTATATGTTTTAATAGTATCCAAAGGACAATATCTAGATTCCGGATGGAAACTTTCATTTATTTTTGACGCATTTATTCAATGTCTATTCTGACATCATTTTGAGGCAACTAAAACAGTTGTAAAATTGAGGAGTATATCAATTTTAAAAAAACCATATGCTACAATGAGAATATGATTGTGTAGGAAAAGGAGAAAACAAACACAAAAAGGGTATATGGAGTGCAGAGCTCACTAAAAGGTCATTATCATATATTTTTTTAAAAACAATCTCACTGGCACAGAGATGTAGGTTATAATAAAAATCGAAAAATCATCTTATGTTCTTGAAAAACCCACAGAGACAAGTTTCTCAATAAACATAAATATCGAGTTGTTTTATGGGTAACCTATACAGAGAAGGTAATGTCCATTCATATGGTGTATAAAGTATTGGTAAATATGTAGCCAACAAGGTATTCGGCATGGGTTAGGAATAGATTATCTCAGAGATGATTAGATTAACCAATGAAAATATATGTTAAAGAGCGTGAGTGTTACAACCTGTCTGATATAGAGGGAAGTTTTGTGAAGTTTTCTAAGTTAGTTGGTCCTTTAGATTTTTGTTTCACTTGAATGCTATATGGGATCTTTGTGAGAGAGGAAAAGACATTTTAGCTACAAAATTTTGATATTCTTGTAAAAGGAGGCTAGCAAACTGGGAACTTGGTTGGTCATATTGGAAAACAAATGGAATTATTTCGTTTTTAGACTCTTTACCTCGTTTTCAATCGAATACAAGTCGATAAAAAGTGTGAAGAGTTTGTATCCAATAAGCCTCTCTTTCTAATCGTTTTTCTTTGGTTATTTCTCCAGAGGGAAGAATTTGTGTTTTTTCAATCGGTATGATTTCAAAATGATCTTTAACCGATCGATCGTTTTCATATAAATATATATATTCATAAATAATCTGAGAATAGTAATATGTGTTTACATATTTTTTAAATTATAGCCAGTTGGCAAAAGACATTTAAAACCGACAACTATATGGGTCTTGTATGGATCACCAGTGTAAACCCTTGCAGTTGAAACAGCTTCAGATAGATCATACAGAGGAAGACGGGGCTGGAAGAGGGAGGATGGTGGGCAAATAATATTAACAGTTAGAAAAGTTCACCATATATAGAAAAGATAAGCGTGTGGTGTGAATTAAATCATTGTAAGCTCACGAGAAATAAAGTCCCTTCATCTAAAATTGTGCCTCGTTTATTTGAAATTTGGTTCAGAACAATTGTAATCATTATTTTTCTCAGTTCAACCATAATAATTTATATAAATCTACAAAATACATCTTCCAGAAAACATCCATGTTTTTTTAATGCTTACCGAACTTTAAAAGAAATGAGGCGCCGTTTTCGATAAATAAGCAGGTTTCTATGTAGAATAGGCCAAAAAGTGAAGGGTGTGACATGTCAAATCCAGTGTACTATTGAATATCACCATGCAGCAAGCCTATTTCGATGGGTCTAGTGAGTGGTCAGATACTGCAGTGGAATAAACACTGTACTTGATCTACAATTGGAACAACACCTCAAGACAAATTAACTGAGCTAGAACCTATTCAAACTAAGAATGGGTTATCCCACGATAACGATTATACTGTTAATATTCAGCTTCTAAAAAACACAATAACAATTATACCGTTTATATTCACTTTCTGAAAGACACAATAACAATAATGCTGTTAATTTTTACTTTCTAGGTTAATATTCACTTTCTAAAAGACACAATGACAAGTATACTGTTAATATTCACTTTCTAAAAGACACAATGACAAGTATACTGTTAATATTCACTTTCTAAAAGACACAATAATCATCCTCAACATATGAAAAAAACCCAGAGCAGGATGCCCACTCTGCTGTGATAACACCATTAATCCATAATACATTATCAATGCATTGATAATTTCAATTTCTTTATTGCAAGAACGAGCCATATGGCTCCTCTCCTGAACAAGCATGGACAATTTAAAAATACACGAAAAGAGCATAGTAACATTACAACAGACTGACAAATTCGCTTACCGAAAAACTTAGTTTAAATTCCTTGAGTTTAGTTTTTTGTGAAAAGCATTTGTTCCGTTGAAGAGTTCAATATAATGTTCATAAAAGGAACGTAGTAACATTACCACAGACTATACCAAATTGGGTCACCGAAAAACTTAATTTTAATTCCTTTAATTTAGCTATTTGTGGCTTTATAATTGTTTTAATGCATATCATGAACAACAATGCAATATGCATTGTTGTTCAAGATCTGCATTACAGCCATTTTTAAAAATGGCTTTTAAACGTTGCAAAACGTGACCCCTGTCGTTCAAATAGGTGCAGGACGTTCCTATCTTTAAGGCTTTTCTTAGCCAAAATGTCGATCACTTTCCGTGATACTGGATCAAACTTGATTGGTTGATTTATTTATGCTCAGGTACAAGGTATGCGAGAAACTTAAAACTGTGTACATTAAATGGTGATTTTTTGGCATAACAACAGATAAACCTTTGGCCAGCTTAGAAGAACAATATCGGTTGACTGTAGCAAAGACTAATTCTTCTACATATGACAATTTGTAAAGTAATATCTTGGTATAAAACTCATGTCATTGAGTTGGGGACATATTCATCCGCCGCTGCGATATGACACAAACAACATATACCATCAATTCTAAACGTGTTGGTTTAATCATCAGTTTCTATGGAAGATGATAGTTAGACTGTCAACATTTAACGAGTTCTTTTGCTTGCTTAAACGGCAATTTGAATAAATATTGTTCAGAGTTGAAATTATATTTAAGTACAATCGACATGCTTTCGAGAGCCGCCCATTATTATTCAACTTTTATAGAAACTAGTGTTTTGTCCTCGTGAAATACTCTTTATTAACCATGAGACATTAAAGGAACTAAATAATACATTTCCGTAGTTTTTTTTTTGTTTTTTTTTTTAATTCGTTGAATTCAGTAGAGACATTTTAATACCGTTACATGTTAAGAATCCAAGAGTTGGTATAACCTATGTACAGAATGTGAGATATCATGTTCGCAGTGCATGATGTATGAAGTTTTATGCAAGATTTTTTTCGTTTGTATAACAGTAATACTTATTCCCTTGATATCTATGCATAAATCTCCAAGTACCATTAAACTCCAAAGATGTTTTAAAAGTTGACATTCAATAATCTGCAAGTTTTTACCACCTCATATTTCACAACATTATAACAGCAGTTGTGTAACAGTTTGCTCAAACCACTGAATATGCAATGAAGCGGCAAACTTAAATTTCGAATTTTTCTTTGCATTGATGACACGTTCGATATTATATTTTTCTGCATTTCTGCATTCCTAAGTATCTGAATTCTGTTACAATGTCTAGCACACATTGTCGTGGTATAGGGAAGCATCTTTTTTGCGATTCCTCCAATAAAAAAAAAACGTTTGTCTTTTCAATATTTACCCTTAATTTCCAAATATCGCAATGATTTCTGTATATTTCAAGCGTTGAGTTCAAAGAAAACAACCGTATCATCATTCCTCGGCACACATAATAACAACAACGTTTATGAAGATACACAAATCGTCTAACTTTATATCGAAACCATTTATACGGTGTGCTTCAAAATACGTTTCTAATTAATTTATGTATAATACAAACAGTAGGGGAGATAGGGTTTCTACAATTAGTTCGCCATCAGATATGGAGTCATTTAGCTTGATGCAGGACTTTGTTCTTACCCTGAGTTCAATGCACTGATGCGTTACGAAAAATATCTCCATCCGTATCACAATATTACATTTTGTAGGCAAAAGTTTCCGCTCATAATTGAAGCATATGGACTGACCGACTAGGTAGCAAACCGATAGAAGGAGGGGAGGGGGGCAATAGGAAATGGGAAGATGTTAACTCAATTTCACTGAAGATGAATTTCATGTTTATATTTATATTTGCAAAATATAACTCGATAGGTAAACAGTTGATTTCAGCATACCATTGTAAAAATCACAACTCCGTGTAGCCGACTGCATGAAATGGAATCACTGGGCGACATATTGACAAAACTACAAGTATACTCGCTCGAATGCCGGTGGAGGCAGACACATCTTTCCTTACTTTTGACTCCACTTGAACCTTTTGCGTTTTTTCACTAAATATATTCGCATCTCGTTGATTTCCGGTGCCATGTTTCGGTGTGCTTGAATACTATTGAACGTTTCCCACTTTCCTTGAGACAATACAAAGCGAGTTAAGAAACGTTGAAACCCAACAAATAATTAATTCAGTTTGCTTTCTGTGTAGGCCTATCTATTTTTCTGCTTTTCGATTGTATATAGTGCACGCGTGGTGTCGGGGAGGCACATGGGACACCCGTAACGGCAAATGGGACAGGTGACTCACCGAAATCAATATTAAGGTACCAATATGCTGAAAGAAATTGTTTAATTTCTAGTTTTGTCGTTGTCGTCTTTTCTTATCTAATCAATTAAATGCGCTCCTATTCTAATTGTTGGACAATTTATAGGTGCACCATGACAGTAAATCGTTTAACAGCTATATCTAAAAAAACGTCTAGTCTTCTAATTCTGCCGTCAATGATAAAATTCATGGTGGCTTACTTTGAAAGGCTCGATGAATTTGGAAACTGAAAACGTATCTTGAGTTCAATTTGCAACGGATCAAAATTCTGCTACCTCTGTTGGTTCCTCACCTTAATATCTTCTGGGGTTTTGATAGTTTTTGCCATTGAATTTTAACTATAAACTATAACTTTCCGCTATTTAATTTTAACTGACCTAACTTTCTGTTATTATATTCTAACTGAACTAACTAATTGCTATTGAATTTTAACTCAACGAGGACACAACAATATATGTTTTCCATCTTTGTGCACAATCATAATTGTGTATGCTTGAAATTGTCCACTATAACAATGACTACTCTCTAAAACTGTTACAATGGGTCAATGTTGGTTTGGTGATGATTATAAAACATAGCCTTTTTAACAATAGTTTAACCAACTCACACCTCAGAATTCCAAAGTTATCACTTATAGTTGCTATTACGTAATGACACAGGTATTAAATTCCAGTACTTTGTTATTCTATGAGAATGCTTCTGATATTAGAACTTCCAGGCATGTACATGGCTTCTCTATCTAAAAGCTTCGACACAAGTTTAGCCGCGATTGACTCTCCGATCTTACACATTGTCACCGTTGCCGGGGCCCCTGGACCCTCGCTTTTTATGTGGTAAATCCAGTTGCACACCATCCCTCGCACTGCAGAATTTACACGCTATTATCTAGAATAAATACGTGTGGAGGTTCAGTAACTAAAAATAGATCATTACATTGGATCAGTGTTTAGCATATTTGATTACAAACTAAATAGCTGCTTTTCGGATGTCCTTTGATAACCATTTATAGCCCAATTACCAAAAGTCAATACATCTGTATAAAGTCGTGTAACCTTGGCTCCAGGTCTTGCTGCGCCCATTGGGCCTAGAATGAATCAATTTTTGTTATGGCTTGAGTCAAATTATAGGTATTCAAACTATATATTGGACGAAAAACATAATGCGAATTCTAATTATTGAATTCTAACAGTTAAATTGGGGCCTATAATTGAGTATTTCCCTGATTATATATTCAAATCGCAAAAGTTTAGTTGTATATTTTTATGTCAGACTCTTCATTTTACAAGGGGTGTTTCTAGAAAACTATTCATCTTGGAAACCTCAAATTTGTACCATTGTAAATAGCACAATGCGATCCAGTTTCATTTGTTACAAGTTTGTCGTTGGATAGACCAAAAACATCCACTGGGATCGTTTGAACCAAAGTTTGTAAAAAATGAGGCACTGTTTACTAGTTCAAGAGCTATTCTACTCTATCAACTAATTTATTGAGTCTTTTAGGTATTGCATTTCGACAAATAAACCATGACATATGCAGTCTATTTTTTCTGTTGAAATGGACTAGTTTTCCAAAAGGTTAAGAAATAATGTTTGGGTTTTCATCACATTCATATATGTAATCCTGATTATTCAAGTATCTAAAAATATATACATATATACTGTACAGATTTATATTATTCTGCATGAGAGACTAAATACATCGGATGTTCTGAAAATTGACCGATGGGTCCCGCAAGACCTTAAGAGTCTAGATCCGAATAAAGAAGGATTGAACATGAAAAATATATACCCAAAAAGGCCATAACAAACGATCTAGTGGTACCATAGAACAAAGAAACCACAAGCCCAACCATGTTTGGCTGAACTGTTTTTTGGTGCTCCTTGCAAAATTGTCAACAGAAGTCCATAAGTGACTATTGATTGATTTGATAATCTTTATTTAAAACTCGATTAACTCGAGTTGGTGACAACTTCTTTTCGTGGAGGTCGAGTCTATACTTCTATGAACATTTAAATAATAGTTCAGGAAGAACAAACCGCTATAGTTAGGGTCTTTAAGTCATGATTAAACGACTGATTGAGATAGCTTAGATTAGCTAATTACCGCGGGACATCGGCTTGCCATCTCCCACGCACCTGTTGACAGGGACTAGCTCGAAATCAATGACTGTCAGTCAAACACTCGGTACATCAGAGGGGCCAGCCAATCACTTCTTTGTCCCCTTATCTGAAGAGGCTCTTTACAGAATGTAGGTTATACTTACCTTATTTAAACCCTCTTGGTTGTGGCATTGTTTATTTTTATAATTCTACTTAATCTACACTTGTTGATAACGAGCATCGATTCGTGACCTGGACAATTTAAATTGGTTTACTACATCCACAGGGTTTTGATAAGGGTGTACTTTATACAAACATGTTATCATTGACAACACAACTATACAGTGTTTGTGTTTATATATACTCTTTTAAAACAACACATGGGCTTACTCAATTTTGTATATATAAATAACGAATACAAAAAGGTCGTTGTGTAATCTATTTATTTATTTTTTTTATTTTTTTTTTTTTTTGTAGAATGCACTTAATGTGTTTTCTTTACTAATCAATATAAATGATTTCTGTCAACGCCATTAACTCACTTCTTCAGTAATAAAATTAGAACTTATAAAATTTTAAATACATTTTATGTTCATACAGACACAGCCCGAGATGGGTTCGTAATGACACTAAACCTTTATATTTGGGATAATTTGTCGGCTGGATAACACCAACACTCGATGTTCAGACAATGGCAGATGATCATGTATTCTTACCCAAAGTATTCTGAAACCTGAACGTTCTTTATGGAATTTTTTTTTTTTTTCTTTTTTTCCTTTGTTTCCTTTCGGTTCATTCGTTCTTTTAAGACTAAATGCTTTTCACGTAGCTTTACCGGTTATAAAATGAAAATACATATGCATAGATATATTGGCTGGGTATAATCAACTATATGGGGAAGCGAAAAGTACTACACAACTAACTATATTTGTGTTGTTTTTTTTTTAAATGGAGGTATGGAGGTATATGATTTTATGCATATTTTAAGTATTTGTTATTCAAATAAAATACACCACCAACGTAAGATAACTAACATGTTCTAACAGTTCTGATAATAAATATAGCCGGGGTGAGAGATACACAAAGTACTGTATACATAGCCCATGATGAAAACCATTGAGCCATTAAATAAGTATGTACATGCTCCATAATCTACAAGAAACTGATAGTCCAAATTTAAACTCCTAACCCCATACAAATCTCTGTGAGGAAACAAAACTTAATACAGCGTACCATACAACTTCTAACTACGATGGCTAAATCATAAAACATCCACTTTTGTCTGACTTTAAATTTATATCACGAGTTTTATATAATTCTTTTTTTTCTAAATAAATTATGCCCATTCGCCTGCTATTTATATATACAATGTTAGAAATAATGGTTCTTTGGGGGTTCTTTTTAAAAGGTGATAGTTCCATATGGAATGGGTCTATAAAATAATAAAGAAGGAAGAAATACTTGGAACAGCTGCTGTATAAGTCGTTCCATACTGGATCAATAAGGGTTCCACCAGAGCCATGACTGAAGAATCTTAAAGGGTTCCATTAGAGTTATACTTGTTCCATATGCATGGTACTGGTTTAGAAGACAATCCGATTCGGAATAACCTTTTCCAAAATTGGAAGAAATTTATTTTCTGAATTTGTTTTTTGTTGAATACAATCTTATTGAAACAGGTACTTTTTATTATTTTACTTTAATGTTTCTTTACATAACTATTGTCATGGTTTGAGTATGGTATAAACCAATTGCAGATGCATGTGAAATGATTTTGTTTTTTTTTATGAATATATTTATACTAGTATATTGTCATATATATGCATAGAGAATAAACCTGCTGTTAAATATATATTACAGCCGTTAACTTGGCCATGAAGCTAATTAACAAGCCCGAATGAAGGATTCCTTCCGTTTAGACTGATAATCGTGCTTACCGTTCCAAAGAAAATAAATAATGCGTTTGTTAGATTAATCGACTAATGAATGTACGAACGTTTCACTGATTAATTGTACCGTTAATTGTAAATTTCACAGTCCTTTTGCACGGTCGTTCCGTTTGTTTTTGTTTTAAACCGTTAAAAATAGACGTTTGATTTTAAGTTTAGGGAGATTGTATTGAACATTTCAGTACATATGTTTTATTCTATGAAGAGTTGTCTTTCGTACAAAAGATATTTAGAATATATAATGTTCTTATGAGTAAATTATCATACATTGTTTGACAACAAAATCTGGTATAAACTCTAAGAAAGTATTCTATGCACAATTTACCCTACTTAACGTGTTATGTAAAAGTTTAAATAGCAAACTCTGTAATCTCTAAATTAAACTAAACTCGGACACGGCGGCAGCGACAAGATAATGGCTGTCACCAAGCCATGCGTAAGGAATACAACATCCGAATTACTGGTAACATAATATAGGGAAAGGGCATCTGATTTGAATACTGCGCAGCGGCCATTCTGTCTTCTATTACAATTAAGCCGGTATAGGATGCCTGGGAAACGTAATCACGGTGGACATTTTATACGAAGCCCGTCCTGCAAGCCAGAAACGCGATACACCCGGGGATTCCACCAAACATACCTTACTTCAGTCCTCAAATAGATTTACTATAAGCCACTCTACAGTCATGAAACCCAGCCCGCCAATCGTAATACATGCATAAAAGCCTGTATATGCCCCTTATAGTTTGTAGACAGGTACGACAGTCTGTGACTTTACACTGGACTACCCTATTGGAAGAATTCGGCAAGTCTGGAATACCGTCCCTTGACTCAAACGGATAAAAAGGTAACTGTTTTTCGGCGCAAGTATTAAAGTTGTTCAACGGTGTTTTTTGTTTTGTTTTTCTTTTCTTTCTTCAAAGCTTTAAACAGAATTAAACCAAGAGAACGTATAAACAACCTATAGCTTTTGCTTATAGAACAATATACCCAGTTCGGCAACTAATCGTTTTGGAATTTGTTTTATAAGTATTTGAATATATTCACAATGGATAGCTGAAAACGAGTATTGTACTCGCCTGAAAAATATATTTGTGTGCAAATAAAGGAACAAGCAGTGCCGAATTTGTTCTCTGGGTTTATGGTGATTTGACCTGGGATTACAATGTATAATCCCACTGGATTCGACTACAGGATATATAATGTTTGTACTTTTAGTATTTTATCTAAATAAATTAACATTTATGGTAGACATTTGAAGGTTCAATTCTGTGTTCTTTTTTAATTCCTATTTATTTGTCACATTTAAGGCCTATCATCATGTAACCATCCATATGCATTGTCATTATTTTCCGTGGCATTTGGTGGTTTCGAGCTGCCTTTGTGTTGAACTCTCCCCTCTGGCTAGATCTGAAAATTGGAAACTGTCTGACGGTTGACTACATCATTGGCCACCGATTTCTTTAAGACTCCTCAAGCGTGTCACCTACTCTCATTGAATGTACGCCTATCTTTTATCAGAGAGTGTATTGAAAACTGATTAGAACCCAATCCTACTTCTTGAGCTCTAGTGTCTACCGAATGATAATGAAGAGTGTGTCGTAGTGCGCCAGTTGGGGTGCCTCTAGGAAACGCCCTCGGCTGGGTTTGGCTAACGATTATTGCTTTCTCTCGGTGAGCAACAAGTCCATTCACTAACACGTTTGAAGCGGTCAAGCTCGATCAACAATAAGTGGTGCGATATTTAGATGATGTATATTTGATTAGTCCTATTGTATTGTTTTATACTGTAGAATTGCACATATAGGTGATTAGAGAGAAAACCGCATCAGTACGTACACTGCAGGAGTCGTGTAAACAGTGAATCTCCGTGGCTGGCTCTCTCAGCCCGGGTTGTCGCTCGTCAGTCACTCGTCGATTCTCCAAGCGGACAGTTCGCAATGAGTTAACGCCGTTAAAGAGTTAGCGCTGTTCGTTGATTGCTATTTACGGTTTCTCTTAGAAACACGTTTGAAGACTGTAACTATGTGGTTGTGTTAAATCAAGGAATACCTGTATGAGGCACTTACACTTTAAGTATGGAAGAAGTTTAGAATCTATATAGGCAGCATCCAGGTAAAGTTTGACCCGTTAACGATACAATGCACGTGGGATATCAATTATGGGACAGTCTGGTGGTAACTGACGCGCCTCGATTACATGTTACTGGAACAATCGAGAATTGCTTCAATTCCATGACAGGTTGTATTAAGAACAATACGTGTTGTAGAAGTTGATCTAGTTTTTCCCCCGGTCCTATAGTTGACAGTACTCGGTGTTGACGGTGAGCTGGGAGAGAGAGGTAAACAGCGAGCTGGGTATACACGGCCAGGCTGGAGCCACTCACTTCCCCCCGTACAAACCCAATCAATTTACTCCCCAGTCGTCGACGGGAACAACCTTTGATTTTCTCTGTCTTTAACATGAACAGAAAAGTGACCATAACATAGCATTGGTGTTGTGCTGTGGTTAATAGACCCTCATTTCAGAGTTGTCGGGTAAAATAACACAGACTTGTCTTTGTAGCCCGCTAGGGCCTATCTTTGACGTGTTCTCTTACCTCGATCGACGCTATTTACACAAACTAACATTTGAATCTGGCGAAGCAAAAATCAGCCGTGAACTTTCGAATTTTAGTGGCTTGTTGCCTGGGATGTTTAAAGGTAATTAGTATTTATGACAAATCTAACACCTATTGCTTAAGTTATGTACTCTTCTCTAATCTTTATATGCTTTCTTTGGATCACAGGTTGACTTGTTACGATGGGCCGCCTAAAGCCCTGGGATATTTTACTTGTCCTTCAGCTTATCGGATTGTCGGCGTCCACCGGTATGTTTATTTTATCTTATAGCTATGTTTATTTCAAGCTTTCCTAAGTTTTACTATGAAAATCTCTTTAAATGCTGACGTTTGACACAGTGTTGAAACGGTCTTCTATATGCTGGAAAATTTGATATAGTGAAACAATTTGAATGAAATCGGCTATTTCGCGAAGCCAAGGTTTAGCGATCAGCGAGCGTGTTGTGTCTAAAATTTATATAGCTTACTCTGTTATCACTGTGTAAATATTTAACTTATAAACCATAAACTTCCGAAGTTTTTATTTCACGATGGGTGGAATTTACGGCGATACTTAAGTTGTTCTATCCGGTTGCCGAGGGAAATATATAATAAAGAATTTGATACTAGAGCGGCTTGTTAACTGTTGTAGCAATAATTGTTCGCTGGAGGATACGGTGAGATTTTATGTGAGTTTAATGGTTAGGCTGGTCATAATCGAATGTGGTTTTGGAGCCCAGGCGTGTGCCTCGACCATTAACACTTCATCTTTACTTTTATCTGACTGTCAACTTTATGGCTTCTGGGACATAAAATTCGTTTTATCGTAGCCTGGTCATTGACACGAAGCCTTGAGCTCAATATTGGCCATTTAATGGTGATTATTTTCGCTCATGGCTAGCCAATGACATATGCTTTCTGTAGCAAGTTATGATCTGTAATTTCTCAAGACAAACTTGCAAACTTTGTGCTAGGCTGTATTTGAAAGGTACAGAAATTTTTAGTTTGCATTATTGACAGAAGGAGTGCAGTATTGTTGGCAGGAAACATTGAGTGTGTAAATAGATAGGATGTTTTCTCAATAGTTTGGGCTGGTTAACATTGAATTAGAAGATTGAGCTGCAGTAAGGACTTTTTTCTTATATTGTTAGAATTCGTGGTGTATTTGAAAGGGCCTCGTGGTACTTCATGAAGTCTTTGTGTGTTTCTCCTAAGCCTTGTTCACCCCCTATTGATGGCAGGCAGGGGAGACATGTACTCTATTCAATGTACACTTGTAAAGGGGCTATTTCATATACTCTCTCTTTATTGAGCTGATCAAAGCTTGTAGCCTGTTGAGTGGCCGGCGTCTCCAGCTGGGCCCCAAATCCTAATACCATTTTACTATTTAATATCACAAAATATTATAAAGTACACTATTAGCCTTTAGAAAGCTCTGCCTCTTTTTCTGGCAAGTTTCTTGCATCCAAGGCTGAGGTTTTGGTTATAAGAGGCTTATTGTGAGCTTATTCGGCCAGTTTTTAGCTCAGTCCACTCACAGGATTAAAAGTCTGTGGTTCTGAAAGCATGGTTGTTAAGTAGTCCCTGTTTTATAATCCTTCCTAAATACAGGCAGAGAATTGTTGGCTGAAATACTTTTCACTTCTTAGTATAATCTCCTTCCAAAACAAATTACAACAACACTTTCTTGTATGAACAGAGATAAGGTGGACAAAATTGCTGTTCGATTTTGAAAACAGTTTTCAGTGTGTGGTACCCCCATCACACACACACACTCTTCTCTTTTTTTATTTTTATTGAACTGTCCATTGTCATTATTAAGTGTTTAACTGGGAGTCAGCAGATTTATTTGGATTTAATTCAATTACTTTCTTTTACATACTTTTTATATTGAAAAACGGTTAGTACTAAACTAACTTGAGGAACAATCCTAATATATATATATCTATCTTTTCTTTGGTTATAACACCTTTTAAGAGACCTTAGATTATATCATGACTCGGTATATATTCCACTTCTTTACTTTATAAACTTAATATGGTTGATGTGAGTTCTTTAATTGTCATCACCTAATACAAATTGGTTTTTAGACTTATATATTATCCTGGAATCTCTGTCCAGAAAACTTTTGAATACTTTTCAATAAATCTATGTTCTGAATAGTTATTAAATTAAGGATAAATGCAAGTATTTTTTTAACATTGCCTCAATTTATAAAATCAATAAAACTTTAGGGATTAAATTATATGTTCATTTCAAGGGGATGACATCATTACACACGATTCTATTTTTAGTTTGAGTTATATTGAACTAGCCTGCTGAGGTACAAAATGTATTCAATTTTTCGGCCCATATCTTATTGCATTAAAATTACTTCAAACAATTTTAGGAATAAAAGTATGATATTATTTTTGCTGAGTATTTATTTACACTTAAACTGTTCATTAAAGTATTAAAAGTTAAATTTAATATACAAGATATAGCTGAGATTTTTGTTTGTGTTACATCATACTATATATTTACTTTATTCTATTTTATTTTATTTTATTTTATTTTATTTTATTTGTTTCATTTTTTTTTTTTTAATTTTTGTTTTTTAAATTATTTTCACTGAACTCGTATATCTATATATATACAACATTTTTAAAATACATATACAACTTGTATATCTATATTTTTAATAGAGATATTCAAGTTCACTGATATTAACAACACAATATTTGACAAGTCTGTAACCCAAGAATATAAAGGATGAGGTGGTGTATATATATAGCAATACTAGATGTGTACTGACTAGTTAATCAGTGTGATAGAGCTGCTGATAGCCAAGTCTCCATACCTGTCACAGCTAACACTAATCCTTAGGTTGTTTACCTTAGCATGTCCTAACTAGATCTTGTGGTAATTACAGCCAGGTTAACATGTACCACCCTCTTTTACTGAATTTACAAGTCTAAACTTTAGGCCATTTTCCTTTGAATGTTTTTTTTAATATATAATTGTTACAATTTGAGCATTTTGTTTTATCAACATGCAAGAATCAAGAGATAAAGACTGTCTGTGAATTCCTCATTTTTAGCTACTGAGGAATTAATATATGTACAGAACTCTAAATACTTTCAAGTGAAACCTACTGCAATATATCAGTTAGTATTAACTTTTGTATACTCATTGGGAAACTTGCTCTTACTCCCATTTATGTTAACCAATCAAGTCCATGTCATTACTTTTTAAAAATGACAGGTAGATTTTATTTTAAAAGCAGTTTTCGTTAAACAGTGTGTATAGTATTGAAAAATGCATATAAACATATAGAAATAGTTGTTCTCCTTTCCTGATAAATTTACACCATAATTATGTTATATTTTTTAACTGAATATAATTTAAATATATTGGCTTTTGGTAGTTTTTATATTCTCTTGATATTAGGGTTTATTGAACTTAGGGTAGGATAATTATTTCATTCTAAGTTTTAGCTAATTGTTTGTGTTCTTTGTTATAAATCTAGTGGTATATTACTACTTAAGCTTTATAAAGTATTGTTATGGAATCTATTGAAAAAAAATTATACAGATATAGTGTTATGTTTCTTATCATTAATATTATGAATATAAGGCTTGATGTGGAATTGATTTGATTGCACTAAGATATAAAGTGCTGTGATGTAGGTGCAGAGAGGTAGACCTAGGTGAGCTTTGATTGTCACAAACATGCCACAGGGGCTCGTCACTCGTAAAACAAGCAGGGGATGTGCAGAAAACAGGGGTAAAGTCATGAATGAGGTCTAACCTTGCCACCTCACACAGCTATAGTACATATTTTCTGTGGAGTTGTGTGCCCTGCCCCAAACTGCGTCTTGTTGATTAAGCGAGTGTGCTGAGGTGGTCTGAGCTTTCCACAACTCCATAAGCAGGCAGACATTAATTGATAGATCAATAACTGAGTCAGAGTGTAGACAATAATGCTGTGTTAGTTCTACTCTGTTAAATCAAACAGTCAATCGTATATGAACATATTTGATAATCCTCACATTGCAGCTGTGTCGAGAAAAACAAAACAAAATTTAAAAGTCAAACACCACAAGAGAGAAACAAGTGCCTTCAGATTCGATCAGACTATTTACCTTCAACAACTAGGATATTTGCTTGATACTTGTTAATTTTGCGCTGACAAATTGTGAGCTGTTTGAAGTGGCTTGGCATGACATCAGTGTAATCTTTGTGATTTCACACTGACCAATCTCTCCATTTTACTTGACCTAAGAATGAAACTGTGCTCACAGACTCTCTTGTTTCTATCATGGTTGTCAGAAGGGTTATGTGCTCCGCATTATTGAAATGTTGAGTCAGCAAATATAGGCCAGGAATTTACAACTTCTCTGTTATTGCCATGCTGTTACAACAACTACACACATATTGTGAAAAGTTTGTTATCTCTTTTCTTCACTTTGTAAATTTTCTTTGGTAATTTGTTGCAGTGAAGCATATTGGCCAATTAGGTTTTTATTGGCAGCTGTAAACGACTATAAGCACCCACTATAAACCAAACGATGAAGTACTTGTGTCATTTTTTCAAGAGTAAAATTTACTCCGCACTTCTCTCTTTTAGTGATAGAAATCTGATGTTAACGTTCCACTGTAATTTTATCAATGCCTTAATAATTGCTCTATCATGTTGAAATTGGAAATTTTCGCTCCACAGTGATTGGTGGCAAACTACAATTTTCTGTTGAACATATCATTTTTTTTCCTCTCAGATGGAGGGAAAATTTGATTACAGTTGATAGAGTTTTTGTTAGGCTGCAGTAGTCATTAGTACGGCTGTCATCGAAACGGCTCCTAATTATTTGATGGCTGGGGGGTTTCGCTAACACTCTGCTACAACTTCTCTTTCTATCACACTCGAGTGGCACTACTTTTGTCTGCAGAAATATTGCTCTCATTTTTAACGACATCCATGGAAAATGTTGCAGCGCGAGATTGATTTTTGCCCATGGCCTCTCAGCGTAATGGATATTTTGAAGGGCATGAGGGTTCTGGTGATGTCTGCTCTTACCCACAGAACATAGTAATTATTTTCAGCCTACGGCAACTGGTCCCTGATTTGGTGGCTATATCAGAGCAGTATGACAAAGTAACAGCCTCCCTCCCCTATCTGTCAAATCACAAGGTTTACCCAGCCAACACTATCTGGAATCACTCTGAATCACTCAAACATTTGTCTCTGGGAAATCTGTAGCCAGGTGGATTATGATCTAGGATTTGCTCCAACATGACAATTGTCAGGAAAGTGTGTCTTAAAATCCTTCCACTTAATGAGATTGCTAAAAATGAAGCCAGTCATTTATTCTGAATGTCCCCATTACAATTACATTGTGCTTTTGTCAGTGTCTGATTGCTCTATCTGTGTAATGTTTTAATGTTTGAGAGATTTGGTTTTCAAAGTCATCATGATTTGTCTGGTGTTAATTGTGTGTCCAGAGTTAATGATGGATGGGTTATTGAAGGGCTGGTGTTGTACACCCCAAGGATCCCAGGGAAGGTCACCTGGCTTGCTGTAACCCAATACACTGTCACTTTATATCCTCAACCAAAATTGACACGTGAAAAAGTGTTAGAAAAAGTAAATTTGATTGGTATGGGGTTAGAATTGATTGGTTGAGGTTATAAAGCATTGTTCTGGCTGAGGAGGACAGACTTGTGGGGTTTGTCTTCTCTCTTTGCTCACAGGTCCATACATCTGTCAAAAAACAGAAAGCCTGATTGGAGAATGATGGACTGAGCTCTGGAGTCCATCATCGAGAAGTGGTTGACCTCTTCCCCTTTTGTTCACCATAAGTCTGCCATGTTCTCCTTTTGTTTGGCTGTTAATATGAAGTTGGTGTGAAAACACTTGTTACAAGTTAGCCACATGTTATTAACTTCCGTTGTGTGCTGGGTGCCAACACCTTATAAACAATACCTATCATACCTCAACAAACTGTAAGAGACTTTGGCGGCAGGACAGCTTTTTACCACATGCGAAAAGTTATATTTATCGTGGGAATAGACAGAAGTCATGGTGGATAAATAAAGATTTGAATATATTTGTGGAATTGAGAGAGAGTCTGATCAGCTAATATATCAAATAACTTATTTAAAAGAAACATGAACAGATACATATATACATCATCCAACATATTCAGGGATAAAATTATGAGATATGATATCATCCAACATATTCAGGGATAAAATTATCAGATATTATATCATCCAACATATTCAGTGATAAAATTATCAGATATTATATCATCAAGCATATTCAGGGATAAAATTATCAGATATTATATCATCCAGCATATTCAGGGATAAAATTATCAGATATTATATCATCCAGCATATTCAGTGATAAAATTATCAGATATTATATCATCCAACATATTCAGAGATACAATTATCAGATATTATATCGTCCAACATATTCATGGATAAAATTATCAGATATTATATCATCCAGCATATTCATGGATACAATTATCAGATATTATATCATCCAACATATTCATGGATAAAATTATCAGATATTATATCATCCATAATTCAGGGATAAAAGTATCAGCTATTATATCATCCAACATATTCAGGGATAAATTTATCAGATATTTTATCATCCAACATATTCAGGGATAAAATGATAAGATATTATATCATCCAACATATTCAGGGATAAAATTATCAGATATTTTATCATCCAGCATATTCAGGGATAAAATAATCAGATATTATATCATCCAGCATATTCAGTGATAAAATAATCAGATATTATATCATCCAACATATTCAGGGATAAAATAATCAGATACTATATCATCCAACATATTCAGTGATAAAATAATCAGATATTATTTCATCCAACATATCCAGGGATAAAATTATCAGATATTATATCATCATGCATATTCAGGGATAAAATTATGAGATACTATATCATCCAGCATATTCAGTGATAAAATAATCAGATATTATATCATCCAGCATATTCAGTGATAAAATTATCAGATATTTTATCATCAAACATATTCAGGAATAAAATTATCAGATATTTTATCATCCAGCATATTCAGGAATAAAATTATCAGATATTACATCATCCAACATATTCATGGATAAAATTATCAGATATTATATCATCCAACATATTCAGGGATAAAATTATCAGATATTATATCATCCAACATATTCAGGGATAAAATTATCAGATATTATGTCATCCAACATATTCAGGGATAAAATTATCAGATATTATATCATCCAACATTTTTTAGTATGGTGATATGCTGAATTAACAAAAGAAAAGTAGTAAAATCTGAAATCACACATTTGAATTCTTTGCTCTAGGTAAATTCACGATAAAAAAAGAGAAGCAATTTTGAAGCAAAATTTTCACACTATTTGATGTTTTGTTGTTTGACTTATCTTGTGTTGGGCAATCAAATTGGAACCTACTCAGGGCAGTCAGGGGCACCATTAAATAGAAAAAATATTATTACATTTGATTTGAAACTTTTTTTAAAATATGAATCAATACATAATTTTTCTTTTGGTATTTTGCCTTTGAGCACCCTATTGTCTCAAGAGAAGCAGCCACATGGGTTATATATTGAATTTCTATGATGGACTCTTAAGTGTAGCATGCCCATTCGATATCAGTTGATTAGTTCACTGTGACAAGTATTGAAAACCGTTATCTCCTCCTATAGTTGAGAACCGGTGTGTTTGCTGTCAGGGACTTGGGCTTAGCTATGGAGTATCCCTCTCTTCTTCACAGTAATGAAGCTATTGTTTTTTTAAAAGAAAGTTTGAGAAAGTGTTAAGTTTGAACTGTGTTTGAGTGATAGTCATATTAATAGTTGATAGTGGTTTCATCGACCCCGGGTGTCACAGGCTGAGCTGGGGAAGGATGTTACATGGGAAACTGAATGGGGCCATGTCTGCATGAAACAAACAGCCCTCAACACTGTTTACAAGTTTTGTAAACAAGCTCCTGTAGTTCTGGCTATTGACTTAAGGGGCAAAACTAGACGTCTTCCCTGTACGAATGTGGTCCCTCGCTTTTTAAATGTCACCAGTATACATTATAGAAACTTCCTGTAAAATGTTTATGTCTGCTTACAATATCTCAGTGAAATATTTATCTTTATGGCTTCTTGAAGGAACATTCTACACGCAGATGATGTGAAATCTGGCTACTTCAATATGATATTATTACCCAGTATGACTGTGAGAAAACACACAAAGCAATTATACCTCTTCTCTGAATTATTTGCTACTGAACTTACTGTATTCGTAGACAAAAAAAGACAATAAGATAGGATAATAAACAATTAAGGGTGAATATAATTTCATTCAAATTAAATTCAATTTAATTATCAAATGATTTTATTTTCTTTAAATTTCATAATGTTCAAAAGCTGAGAAGTCTTTTTTTTTCTTTTTTTTTCATAAGTGTTTAATAAGTTGTAATTTGTTTGAACATTCTTTATGTTAGAATGCTGATAAATTGTACATTAAATTGAAAATGTATAAATTTTTTGTCACATGTAGTGTTTTCCAGATTCCTGCTTTTAAGGCATTGTGAATCATTACTAACATTTTCAATTTAAAATAATGAATTTTACCTTTAAACGTTGATTGGCTGCAGTAAAAAAAAATAAATTAAGCCTTCCACTGTGAACAGACATATAAAAAACAGTTGTGGAATTAAAACACCCCTCTTTAGTCTATCTCAGTAAGAATCTAATGCTGACCATCCAGCCTCCAGTCTGTTTATTTGTTGTCTTAACAATGTACAAAATCTGTCAGTGTTTCCTTGTATACTTGTATTTGGTGAGTTGAGCATTTCTTGTCTTGCCCTTCGGCTCTGTTTGTTGGGGTTTGACAGGCCCCTGTTATCAACAGGGGGTAGTTAGGGGTGTCTGTTCCCTGCCTTGGTCCTGTTGACACAGGGTCCAGCTCAGCACTAGGTCCACACTAGTCTGTATATTTGTGTAGCTGTTGAGGATGAATTCAAGCTGAGTTGGCAGCTTTTCTTTCTGGTCAGATATACCAGAACCATGGTGAATATGTTATCACCCAGACACATCCACTACCAATTATCACACACCTTTTTTATAATTCCATCCCAATTTAAACCTTGGAACCTAAACTGTATACAACATAAGATGATCTTATTTATTATGAAAAGAATGATCAGCCCAGTTCTCAAAACTAAAGAAACACATGTTCTATTAAAAAAGTTGTTGGAACTGTTGCTGTCACTTATTTCCCTTTTCATTTTTTTATTTTTTGTTTATAATTGACAGGTTTAAACAGACGAAATTGTAAATAAATGAAATTATTTGTCCAAAGCATGTTGAGGTGAAAAATATTCATTATATTTAACACTCTCAACTGTTATTGAAAGTTAAAATGGTTGTAGGCCATGTAGCAGTTAAAATGGATCTTATAATATCTTCCTTGTCAACACTTCTGGAAAATTTATATTATTATCTTCTATTTCAAATTAAATAATTAATTTTCATACTAGTAACTTGCTATAATAAATTACGAGCGAAAAAAAAGTTTGTTGAAAAACTAAAAAAAAGGCAAAAACAAATGACAAAGTGAAGAAGACAAAAACATTATGTTAGTTAGGCCCCAAGTTTTGCTGGGTGTTTTCATCCAGGTGACCTTACCAGGGCTGTTAACTCAGACTGAGATTTGCTGGCTCCACTTATTCTGATATAGAGCCCCTAAAGACCCAGGTTATCGCTTGATAAATGTCAGACTCCCTGGTAATGGCTGATAGGTTAGCAGAGTTTGACCAGAATATGACAGCTTTTGGATAAGTAGCTGCCATACTCAACAGCAGATTGGACTAACATTGGTAT
>JARFOD010070937.1:0-16097 GCA_031763545.1 Mopalia muscosa
TCCGACTACATGACAATGGCATGTGAAAACCAGGTGTTTGAAGTGCAGGCCTATGCTGTCAAATTTGCCAGCATATTAAACCTAAAAATCAGTCCTCTAAAATCTCTTGAGATACATGTAATCCAACATTTGCTGGAGTTTTGCTGATTTTTTAAATACATAAATGTGCATATATGAAAAATAAAGCAAATTTTCTTTATTATATAAACTTCATGGATCATGGGATTTGCCAAAACCAAAATTGCAAAAGCAGACAGTAATGCTAGCCTTTATACCGAGTCCAATGGACAATTATTATTTGTATTGTACGTACAGTAGATGTTTATTTGTTTGTTTGATTGATGTTTAATGTCGTACTCAAGGGTGGTATTTCACTTATATAATGATGGTCCTTGATGGACACAAATACAGAACATCACAAACAAATCTGCTTCTCGTTATCCTTAGCTCTGCGAGCACCAGGGCAACAGTAAGCAACCTCTTTTCTCGCCTCTTACTATTGATTGTTTATATTATCGCCACCAGGATTGGAACCCGTATCTTCCTTACCTGGTCAGCACTCTAAAGACTCCAGGTAAATCAATCCTCAAGTAAAAGAGTGGAGGGTTGGTAGGGAGCTTCCTGTTGCCCTGGTGCTTTGAGAGCTTAGGGGCAACATCAAGCAGATTCGTTTGCGATGTCTCTGTGTTATGTTCTGTCTTGTCTTTGTTTGTTGCCAGTGGTGTCGAGGATGGTTTTCTTCCCTTATTGGGCTGGCACACAGTCATATTAGTGAAATACCCTTAATACCGGTGATAAACCCTAATCAATCAAAGAAACAAAAATGCAATCATCAAGTAAGGTGAGGAAATCGTTCTCTATTGGAAGCATGAACAGGGTCATTTTATTGCATGTATATATATTTTAAATAAATGAAGAGAACAAAATTGGTTTGCCTCCACCAGGAATCGAACCCGGGACCTATGGGTTACAAGGCCCAACACTCTACCACCTGAGCTACAGAGGCTCACGCAAAGTGAATCTCGAATTCTTACCCAGTGATTGCTTGTATATATAAACTTTTCTTTCTGTACAAGATTCATGTACATGTGTTACAATAAGCCAATCCTGAAATATCATAATCAATTAGTTAAATCTGTGTCTATAAGCTTACAGACATGAATTTAATAGTCTAATGTTAATTGTTTTAATTTAAATATTTTTTAAATTACAACCATGTGGTTTGAATTATTAAACTAGAATGACCTAATTAAAATGTATACCAGTAACTGGTAAGAGTTATGAAAGAGTTTTATTTATTAAAAAAAAATGCCCATTTTATAATCTGGTAACCTACAATATTTATAATAGCTTAGTTTCTTACACATGGCTTAGATTATTAGTACATGTAGGTAAAGTTTTTTCATGAAGTCATTATGTCCAAGATTATTCTTGGAGTTTGAAACATATGAAAGGAACAGCCTAATAAATTTGACATCAAAGAAAAATGACTCTATGAGTAAATTTTGCAGCTGCTTACAATTTGAGATCACTATATGTACCATATCAACCCCATTTAGGGTCCAATTTTCGTATACATGTCTTGCGGCCTAAATGCCAATGACTCTAACTTTTGATTTCTCACAATAGCCTTTTGTAGATAACAGAAGGTTCCTAGAAACTAAAACAAAACATAACACTGGAGGAACGTTGATTTTCCAACAAACAAACACTTCACATTAATGGTGGACCACCTCCCCCTCCATGTACTACTAAGCTTTTTGTGCCTGCAAGCTTATAGTATACTACATGTATATTGTACTCTACCCTTCATTCCTCCAGACTAATAGTCATACATCCCCAATAATGTCAAAGCATTCACCATTCAACAGGAAGACTCGTTGATTAACACCAGGAAATTCATATTAACATTATTACAGTACATCCCTTCACTGGTTATCGTATATAACAATCCCAGCCACATTGTATTATTGAATATTTATGAATGTCTGCGCATAGAACTAACTAGTAGACTTTGGGATAAAATGAAATTGCTTGCGATTATTTCTGAATACCATCCATTGTTCCACAGGCTTGTGTAAGACATGATAATCACAAGGTACAATATTCAGACATTGCAAACTTCTGTTCAGTGTCGTGATGGTGATGTGAAAAATTAAAGACAACAGTACAGCGCTGGGTATATGTCAGAGATGTTTTAAAAGCAAATTTAGTTCCGGAAAATGAATTGGCAACAAGGGTTTAGGCAGAGAGGTGTCAACCCATCCTTTGAACACCATGAATTTAAAAATTCACAGAATTGGACATCCTGTGGAAGAAACTTTAACATGAACGAGAAAAAAAAAACTGTAAAAATTGAGCACCCACTTAATTAAAAAGTTAATCAAATTGACCATTTTGGACACCATTTCTTTTTCTGGCCATAAAGCCCATGATGGGCTAGCTCAGTATTAACTACGCTAGACTAAAGAAAGCAGGGAGGCTGGGAATAATAATTACCCATAGCTACTGATGGGCACCCCAAATATAATAAGCCCAAATTAAAATCAATCGAATTGATATAATGTATAATTGTACATGTACTATTTTCATAATCTTGTTTGAGTGTCATTTAGAAGCTAGTGAATTAGTAAGACATGACGAATGATATGGATGTACAACTTCTGGATATAATTGGGTAGCGACATTTTGCTATTGCTTGATAACGGTCTTAGCATCGAGATCGAAACGTCGCTACCCAATTATATCCAGAAGTTGTACATCCATATCAGTCGTCATGTCTTACTAATTCACCAGCTTCTAAATGCCACTCAAACAAGATAAAGTAAACAGGCAAACAATAAGAACATGTTCAAAGTGGAGTTTGGTTCAAGGTTGAACAACCCTCTTCATGGCTAAGGGCAGTTGGTTGAAGAGAACCAATTCTATCTTTGTTTAGCATTGGAAAAACATTAACTTTCCAACAATATGGAAAGGCTTCTCATCTGGGTTGTTCTAGTGTAAATTATTGCTGAAATACACTGCGGCCATTTAAGTTAAATACCCTTAAGCACGGAGTAAAACACCAATCAATTAGTCAATACATTAATCCAAAGGTATAACGTTGTACTGGGTGGGTTGTTGTGTTTGTGGAGATAGTGTGCTGGCTTGTTTTTACCAAACACATGAAACACATGTACCATTTTACGAATCCTTTCCATGTAGCGACGCGAATGTTCTATTTATCCGATGTTTGATCATCAGGATTAGTTCAGCGCCGATTCTGTGGAGGTCTTCAATATATCATGGTTGAATTGAAACGATTTTTGGATTACTTTCGGGGCAGTTTGTTTGAAGAGTATCACAATATTGTTAATATGCTTGTAATGTCCATGCCTTATCCACGGGCAATCATGGTTTGGTCTGCCAAACTCAGACGTTGAACCCCCCCCCCCCCCCCATCTCACCCCCCCAAAAAAAGAAAAAACGAAAAAAACTCCGAACATCGGGGATAGTGCACAGTAAAACAAGACAGCATGACACAAATATTGTTTTTTTCACATTTAAATTGAAAAAATTAAAAGGAATAAATAAAGATTTAGAAATACTGAAGTAATATGTTGTCTTGGGACAGGGGTAGGAGGCAAGCCTCCAATACCCCCCCCCCCCCCCTCCCCCCTCCCTCCGTGAAACAGCCTACATTTTAATCCCTCTTCGCTCGTATCGGTATCTACATACTGATTATAGTTCGCTTACATCACACTAATGTTTTGATTAGCTTATAGTTCATGCAGTTTTACGAAAGTAGAACAATTTAATCGATAATGAAATTAATCTCGATGTCATTTATAATATAGGATTACTATGGTGCTATACGTACTTAAACATATATTTTAACCCTGCTAAACATCAGCCAGTCACATGCAAGCTCGTTTCAGGTATCACTAGATAATAACCGGCTGTATTTAGATAAACATCGCAGTAGAGGACAACAATGGAGTACAAACAAGGTAAATCTAAGTCGGTTTTCAGTTTATTATTCTAAAACTGTTTTTCACATATTTCAATTTTGCAACCGAGACCTATTTTCTTTTCTTTGGGCTTACCTTTTTTGAACATGCATGCAGGTTATCGTATTAAAGTGATCTGTATCACAAATCTATCAGAGAATATGTATTTAACACTACTGAAGTTATTCTAAATATTTCATAAATATATTGAAGGCTTAAAACCAGAGCTGTCTTCGTCCATTTTTGGTGGGTTTTTTTTACCCATGCAGGGGTCCACTGAGCACCAGAATCCAGCATTAACTTTGTCAACATTTTTGTAACAATAATCTTAAAGATGGTCTGTAATACCTTTTCATATATTATAATTTTCATTTTCTTAGATAAAAATTTTGGGCTTACTCAAAATGTTAGTTTTGGACAAATATAGGTTTGGTTTTAAGCTTTAAATATAAAGGAAGAAACATTTATTTGGATGCTGAACCCGCTGTTTAAAGTATTATCCTTCTTCGGCTTTTAGTGTCAACAATCTATCGACCAAGCGACACAGGAGTCACATAAGAGGAGTCCGGGGCTATTTATTATTAGTTGTATTAGATAGATACATATGCACCAAAATACATATATTTGTATATTATATACAAATTTAATTTAACAGCCCCTCATGGTTTTATAGCAAAATGAATTTAAAGCTGTGAAATCTGTACACAGTGTAGACTATATTTATCAGTTGATCTCGACAAATGCACATTATAAAGGTGACGATCTTATGCAATCGTTTTCTTGTGAGAGTTTCTACAGTGGATGAGACTAAGACAACTCTCGTACGTTATGCCAGCCCATCGCTCGTTAATTTCCACCAATATTTAGGGGCGACCTATACCATAGGACAGTGAATAAAAGAAGTGCAGAACAAGATGGCCCGGATGTATCTTAAAGTCAATTAATGTCTCGAAGTAGAAAGTAGAATCCATTATATTTTAGAATGGATCTTATGGTGTCCGAAGTGATCAGCGCATAACCAATCGATTAAAACCATCGCCGCCTTACCTTCATGACTTGCGTATCTATAAACGGCTTGGTCATAAACCAGAGCAATTGTGAATATACCGTACAATGTAGTGATATCCGATAAATTGCCCCAAATTGAGCGGTCTTTGCATGGCAAATTGCAGCTGTGTAAATACACCGGCGCTATGCTATGATGTCATTTGACTTTAGATCAATGCATTTCCTTTTAAAAAGATACTACCAAATTTGATAATTCATAAATAAAAAAAAATTGTAACATTTTAGGTCCACCCACATAACACATTTTAAAATTTTAAGCAACTGAATTTTTTAGTAACGGAATGATAAAACTTGAGTGCCGCCTCGTGACTTCCTGGTAAGGTAGTGATGGCGCGGGTTTATCCGAGTCTGTAGTCTGAGTTGAAAAACTAGCTGGTACTTGATGGTTACAAAATGGCGTAGTTGGTCACAAGCGAAGACTCGAGTATGGCCTTTAGATCTGTCATCTTACACAGCTGCAGCAGAATGACATAACCCCGCGTCATGAGTTTTGATTTTTGATATCGATTCTATACACTTAGATTTGACTTAAAGAGAAAGACTACTATTTTTCGACCTAAACTTATTATTTTTATTGTATATTTTTTAAAAGACAACCATACGTACTGCACTTGCAATCATTTTTATTGCATATTTTCAAAGACAGCCATACGTACTGCACTTGCAATCGAATTAGCATAGCCGTTAATTAGTAAATTTAGAAAAAGGATCGGAACTCATTGTTCTAAAACATTGTTCTATCATCTAGTCGTGGCTGTCCCCTATTGCCTGCAGTAATGGATGCTACATATAAAGCCAAAAGTGAGGCCGGGTTCCGTCCCCGAGCCAAACAACAATAACAGAAAACAGTTTGTACATATTAAACAGGGTTTTATAAAACCGCATGTCAGCTGAAAACATGCTAAACGAATGCCTTATCCAAAGAGCTGTTTTGTATATGTATACAACAGATTAACATTGAGCATGGATGACCAATCGTGCGTATATGGCGTGTTGTGATAGATGCATTCCAATGCATTTATGAGCAATAAAACAGACACACGTGTTTCAGAACAATGACGTCAATCCCGCCTTTTAAATGAACTAATTAACGGCTATGCTTACTCGAATGCAAGTGCAATACAGATTTTTGTCTTTGAAAATATGTAATAAAAATAATAAGTATAGGTCGAAAAACAGTTGTCCTTCCTTTCAAAAGTCAAAAAATACGTTAATGGATTATTTTTATTCTAAAATGTATAACTTTGGGATTTGATCCTCGGTACTCTCAGGTGATTCTAATACTTGTATGTTTAAACTTATTTCTATAGTATACTTTATGTATATTAACAAAGTACTCGTTTGTTATCAACCAAACAGATAGTCGGTTAAATCAACTAGCTGTTAACACAGGTTAGGATTTTTCACACTTTTCAGTTCCTGTGGAAAGGAAATATTTTTTATTCCAGGGTTCAAATATTACAGTGGTTATTCATACGTATTTTCTTGTCTGCAAGCGACATGTTCCGGGTGTAAACTGCACAAACTTGCAAACAGTTAAACTTCAACATCACAGCAATATAATGACACAACAGGAACTTAATACCGGATCACTTCTTTGTCCTTAGATATCACTTTGTAGGCAAGATTCAACGTCTTTATATAATCAATGTATAAACGTCAATGTATAAATGTGAACATACAACATGTCCTATTAAAGGTTTTGTCAAAGACAGATATTTGTAATAGTTCTTTGAATAAAAACGTTTCAATACTTTGACACACAGGAAAACTAATTCTATTAAACAACCCTGCTTCAGTGTAAATCAACAATCTATCATGTCATATCATGGTCCAAAGAAACTGCGAATCAAGCGTGCCTTTAGCAACAAATTGACATCAGTCCATAATTATGCCAAATAAGTGGCGTTCTACCATTGTCCAATCCAATTCTGTTCAATTTGTCAGAAACCGGATTGATGTTATTTGTTGAAAAGTTTCCATTCAGTCGATCAGTCAGTCTAAAAGACAAGTCGCAACGTAGCAGCTTGGACATTGGCAGTAGTGTACACATGTAACTAAAAGCATTTAAGGACCCGCAGCCGTAGCCTAGTGACTAGCGAGTGCGCTTTGTAAGCCTACTTAGATGTACCATTCACAGGATCGAGTCCGTATGTCGACTCTCAGGTATGTGAGTGAGTCACAAGATGTGGCTCCGGCAATCGCGGGGGTGGTTTTACGACTTTTCTTCCTGGATTTCCACCGTAATAAGGCAAGGAACATTGTGAAGTGAACCATCCGTCGTTATATAAGTGAAATGCCATTGTTAAACCCCAATCAAACAAATAAACAAACATCCATTTTATCGATTTTATGTTTTATGTTTGTTTTAAAGAGAAACCAGTTCAAGGGAAATCTGTTGAACTGAGCAATGGGATCAAATCTGACAAATCAAAGGATGGCACAAAAAAAGAAGAAAAGGGTAACGGATGCGGGGTTCACGCCCTCTGGCTTGCAATCATTCTGTTCTCGGGGTCCTTGATGATTTATCTTCAAACTGCTTCTCAGTTTTTAGTGGCACGGTTCGGCAAGGAAGTCCGCAAAGAATGGAATATAACGGAGACATTCAACAGCAGTAGACCTTGCCTAGCGAACAAAAGTAGTCTAGGTTATAGACTTATGGAACAGGCACAGTCCGAGGCAGCCGAATACCAAATTTACTTTTCTTTAGCCAGTGGAATTCCAAGTCTGTTTACCATTCTTTTCCTTGGTGTGTACTCAGACAGAATTGGACGGAGAGTTTTGTTCATTTGGCCTGTTCTAGGTTATTCGGTGATGACGGCGACGTATGCCGCGGTATCGTTTTGGGAATGGCCTATTCCGGTTCTCTTTGTAGGTCACTTTCTGGAAGGCACAACGGGAGGCTTTGTCACATTCCTTATAGGCGCGTTTGCTTTGACATCGGATTTAACGGACGGTGGTCATTCGCGGTCGATTCGAATTGTGCTGATTGAATGCCTTTTCCCTTTAACCATGGGTGTGGCCGATTTAGGAAACGGATATATCATACGCGCCTGGGGATTTACGGTGCCCTTTATTGTTGCCTGTTTACTCACTGTTAGTGCGGGTTTGGTTGTTTTTTTCTTGCTTCCTGAGTCACAGCCTAAAAAAGTGTCAGAAAAACCTGGGATCAAACATTATATAACGGAGTCGTTTTATTTCTATTTTAAGAAACAAGATAATCATAGACGATTGTTTTTCCTACTTTCGGGAACAATTTTTTTTCTGTTGACAATATGTGTTATGGGAAAGGCAAGAGTGGACACCCTCTTCATGCTAAATAGTCCGTTCTGCTGGGATTCTGTGAAGATTGGATTCTTCGGGCTTGCTCACCGAGTTTCGAGTGCTGTTTGCTCTGTCATCTTAGTCCGTATATTGCAGAGATGGTTATCAGACGCCAAGCTGGGTGGACTTGCGGCTATTAGTTTTGCAGCATCCCTTCTGATACAAGGTCTTTCTTGGAACGACACAATGATGTACATTTGTAAGTTTTGCTTCTTTATATAAATGGGGGCGACATGGCCAAGGAAGCAACTTGCGTCTAAACTTGCTTTATCTTTTGGCGATCTGAGGACTGACTCCGTTGGTAGAAGAGGGTTTGATCCGAATGCCTTAATGATCATTCCGTTAAATAATTTCCGAGAGTGTTATTTGTAAATAACGAAATTCAGACATTCAGAAATATGACAATTTCATCTCCATATAAAACGAAAATAATCTCATTCTAGAAACATTGGTCATTACAACCTCGGCACTATTTTCGGCACGTAGTACAGAGATTATAATTTGCATGATAAGGAAGGGTTGCTCTTTATCATGTAAAGAGAAAAAAGAGGAGCGTTTGTTACTTCTTATTTATAGAAGTGTTGTGGATCTGGTGGTAGGCTCCTTAGTACATAATAAGCAACGGTTATTCTTTATTCAGTAATAAGAGGCGTCGTGATCGCGCGAGTTAAAGCGAGCACTGCTTGTGACATCACAGGCGAATAATAAAAGAACTTGACATGTTTTAATCTATATTTGTCAGAGCTAGTTTTAGAAGACACCAGTCCACCTTGACTTTATCAAAATTCGCTTGGTGTCATGCTTTACAGAAATGTTTTTTTTTTATTTCCCATGTTTTATTCTGTAGCTGTTGGGGTTGGTTGTTTTTCCGGTGTTCCCATATCCCTGATCAGAGCGATCCTGTCTAAACTGACCCCCAAAGGTCAGCACGGTAGGTCCGTTTCTCCCTCAATTCTAAGCGGTGGAAACTACCAAACTAATCCAGAACAAGACGGCCTATACTCATTGTAAAATATATAAATTAATCAGAATAGAAATTGTGTTCTCAGCTTCTGACAAATACTTAGTGTGCTCCATTTTAACTGATGACATAAGGATAAAAAAAGGAAAAAAATACAGATAAAAACGACATCAAGACAAACAGACAACAATAGCATCAACTAACAAACGCATATCGCCATTATGATCACAGGACTATCACAATATGTTGAAATATAATAAATCGATGAAACCACAATTTTCCTTCGCAGGAGCCATGTTTGGTGGAATCGCTTTTGTTGAAGCATTGACGACCCTGGCAGGCAGTTCGGTCTATAATACCATATATAGGGCAACAATTCACGTGTTCCATGGGGCTGTTTATATGGTTATTGCCTCTTTGATTTTTACAGCTGGCTGCCTTTTCATGTAAGTATCTGTAATGTACCGACTCGATTTTGATTCCATTGTATGCGTGATTCAGATATATATAATGGTTGTGGCATAAGAATAACTTTTGCTTAAATATTGAAAGAGAATCGCTAAGCTCAAATACATCAATTCGATGGCAGCGTAAAGCCCACCGCAAACGAGCGAATTTCCGTCGGCGTCTAAAAAACACAAGGAATCACTCCGTATTTACAGACTTTCGACACGACTACACTCTCGGCGACTAGTCGCAATAGATGGCACTTTTTGGTATCTTGCAAATTGTCGCAGACTGTCGGTGACTAATTTCATCGTGTGCAACAAATATACAACAGAAAATCGCAGCTATAATTTGTGCATCTAGTCAGTAACCGATATGCAGCCACATGATTTAAATTTAAAATATGTTGACGCTAGCTACGTCGCATGTGCCTAAAATGATTAAAATCAAAGCTAAAAATCACTGTCTACGAAGTTTTAAATGAAAGTCATTTAAAAAAAATCATGCTAAGTGTTAGTCACACGGCATTAACAGCTGACTTTTCAGGTAGGGGAGAGTAGCTGTAACTAGCTACTATCGCTGCATGCAGCCACACACGCATAGCTGGATGAAGCTACAAGAGGGTAAACAAAACGCATGTTCCCCCTGTCGGCTTACATGTACAGAAACAAACACAAAGCTGCTTATTACCCATTTGGCAGACAAAAATCTTACACAATTATCTATCTCGTCTATAGGGTCACTGATCAATATTAATCCAACATGGCTCACTCGTGTTATCTGAATGACCTCTGGATAAGCGTTAATGTTTTGAAACGTGTGTCATGCTCTCAGCGCTGGAGGAACACAGCATTGTGTTATGTATCATATTGGTTGTTTTATTGGTGTTTGACGCCGTACTTAAGGTTATTTCACTCACATGACGACGTGCCAGCCAAATGGATGAATGAAACCACCTTCGACGCCACTGACAAGTAACAAAGACAAGACAGTATAAAAGCACGGCAATCACAGGATTTAATACAAAGAAATCCCAAACAAATCATGTTACCCCATCAGCTCTGAAAGCACTGAGGCAACACTGTTTCATATAATCATATCGGTATTGAGTTGATTTGCTTTTCTGCTTGAAGGAAATTTTCAGCAGAAATCAATGAATCAATGAACCAATGAATAAACCAATGAATCAATCAATGAATCAATCAATTAATAAATCAAGCGTTCAAGTAATCGGTCGGTCAGTTGGTCGTGGGAAAGTCGGTCAGTCGGTCAGTCGCATTGAGTTTTAACTGGAAATGTTGTACCAAATTGGAGCGAAATAAACTGACTATTTTGCGTATGTTGAAAAAGATCTTAGTAAACTGTCCTAAATTGATTACTTTGTCACAAGCTTTATACCTGATATTATAATTCATACAACAAAAACATTATTTGCTAACAAATCCCAGTGACCTGAATAATCAACATGTTTATTCTTTTTGTCTCAGGTTGTTGGATTTTTTCTTGAGAAAATACAAGTTTTTTAATGAAGAATTAAGAGTAGAAACGAAAGAAGCCCCAAAAACTTTTACCGGGAATATTCAGCAGTCCAAAGACAGAGAAGTTTGTACAGAGAAATATATGACTAAGTTTTGAGCCAAACCAGTCAATATACAGCCACATTTTCCATCTCAAAATATCCCGCTTAAATTGCTTCTGGAATATTCCCTATAACTTGGTGTCTAGATATTGTGAAACTGTTGCCTATACTGTATTAAGTAATGTCATCGGCGATCATCAGTGGGCTGATGCTGTACTTAGTCTTGATGGCACGAAGGACTGTAAGAGGCAAACACGTGGAACCAAGCACTATTAATGCCATTTTACTAAATTCTTAAGCGCCGGGTGACCGTTTCGTGCGTTTTGTACTTCTTTGTTTCCTCTGACACATGAAGTTGATTTCATTCAGACTGAAGAACTTCTCGGTTTTATCCGTGTTGTGACTTTCCATGTCTCAACATCCTCGGCCATCTCCGTACCTTAAATTACCTCTCACGTAATGCTGTTAATTTCTAGGGAGGTAACTTGTAAAGATTTACTTTACCTAATGACTGAGTTATCCACGTATTTATTGTTTACGTTTGAAGGCTATTCTTGCTTTGATATGATGACGTCAGTGGAGCTACATTATTTTTAAAAAACTTACAGGGGACGAAATTTGAATTATTTGCAACAAGTTATACATAAAAAGAAATAGTGTTTTGTTTGAAAGTTATTTTACTCTAGAAACGGGCCTGTTTGATGTGTGTTGTTTTATACAAATCCGCGGAGTACTTTGGTTGATTTCCACGCATACGCACAAAAGCATCCGGCGGTTAACATTACACGTTTTCGTGTAGTATTATTGCTTCCATTCACATCCGAGATATCTGTACCGGTACGGAAAGTGTCGAAGGATGTTCCGACATGGGTAATTCCAGCTGTCAAAAGTAAGAGAGGCTGGCTGAACGGTCAAAGGGACATAATTAGTACTAAAATAATAGGAAAGCAGCAGTCGTGCACGAAAATAGTTAACTTCTACAATGGTCAAGGGAAAATAGATTAACAATAAAAATAAAAATAAAAATACAGGGCCCTGTCACATATAGAATCTCTTTATCTTACACAAACATCCGTCCTGAATTATTGTTTGAATTTCTTCTCCACCAAGACCGATTTAATCCAGGTAACGTCTGCTATCATTTTCAGAAAATGGCTGTTTGATCAAATATTATGTGAGTATAATTTAAACTGGTTTCCTTTGATAACTATTAAAACCTGACACAATATTTCTAAGAAATAATTTGAAAAAATGTGTCTGTTGTTCATATTTATAGAGACATGTTTGATTGACTGATTGGTGTTTAACGCCGTGCTTAATGTTATTTAACTTATATGACAGCGGTGTATTCCATCAATAATTGACACTTGCAACAACCAAGATGTGAAGCGTTTCCATAACGTTGGAAAGTTACTTCAGGGCTATGCAAGACAGTATTGCTACTCTCCAAACAAACTGCCCTTAGCCAGAGGGCATACACACATAAAAGAGAAACACTTTAACTATACATGTACCGTCAAGAATACTAATATTTTAAACTTCAATATATGTACGGTACTTATTAAATTTATTTCAGTTCTTCGGGGATTTCGGATCATCTTTTTGAAAGTTTATTGGATGTGTTATAGTGATTTTTATTGTGGAATTTTGCGAAATGTTACGGAACCGTAAAAACGACATGGAAAAAATACAGTTGTCCACAGGAATATCCAGATAATAAGTCTAGTTTTTTTATAACGAGATAATAAGTCATTGTAACGAGGTAATTGTTAAATATTTTTCCACATGTCCCTTTCACGGCTCCATAAGATATTGTGTTCGGAAATCTTATTTTGAACAGGTTCCTGACAGACTTATACCTGGCACCTCCTTCATTCTAAGTGTTACCGGCTTAGATAAATTTCGATTTTCCACACGAATAAACATTAGAGTGGGTAGTGAACGACACCAAGGCTTTATCCAGACCGATAAAGGAATGTACAAACCAGGCTGTAGGTGAGTGTATTGCCTTCTCACTGGCCAAGACTCCCAATAACTGGGTTATGGCAAGCCGTTTTATCACTTCTACCTTTATTCTGCATATGTCGAATTAGTCTTACTTTTATTTTACTTATGTACAATTTTTTTTCATTTGCTTATGTTGAAAGATTTTCACTTATGTGACAAACAATTTATATGGAAAACACTCCCATATATTAACAATCATGTCCAATTAATTGTGAATATTATATCAGGCGACGGGTTTATTCATATTCAGTATTTTTACTGCGGTCTACATCAGTTTATTTTCCCGATGAATTAGACATAGTAATGCTCACTGCGAAATCGGTTGAAATTGTAGGCAAATAAAACAAATGCAGTTTCCGTGATTTCTTTTTGCCAGAAAATAACAAATACTTTACGAAACTAAAAGGGCGGATGTGAAAATGTAAAGAAGTCCATACTTGATGTCTTTGATGATTTTATATCACATATCTACAATGGAGTTCCACTCACAGTTTTATTTTACATATAGTGAAAAGATTTCCACAAATGTTTATTGTGAAACCTTCTTTTATCTAAATATGTTATTAAACAAATAAAAGCCTCAATTATGTATATGCAAACTAGTGAATTCCATTCGAGATTTTACTTACAGTGGAAGCCTATTTTTAAAAGAATTTCCCATTTCTAGTTTTCTCCCTTTTTAATCATATACATCCCCCAACAAGAGGCGGCCGAAATATAATAGCACAAGGAATTAAAAGTTTAATAGATAGTTTAAGTCTAAAAGGAAGACAATCGTCCCCCCCCTTTAAAATAAACCTAACATTAATTTACAATTAATGCCCACACATATAGCCTATGACCTGGTATTGTTGGGTTGTTCTAATAGTTCGAGTTTATAGTACAGAATTAAATTTGTACTTAGCTCATATCTCGATGTATGTTGATTTCAGTCAATCCCCAATTTAGAAACAATGTCCGAAAACCCCTGACTATCTCCATTGCTCTCATCTTCTCTAGTCCTCTCCCGTTCTCTCTTAATTGTTCTCCCAAATTTCTAGTTATCTCCCATTTTAACCATTTTCGTAAACGTCTGTTTAACAGACTAATTTCGATTGGTCAAGCCAATTAGAGACTAAAGAAACATACCATTGGCTATAGTATTTGATTGACAACTTTACAGCTACCAAGCGATAGGGGGTCGTGTCCGGGCTCATGCCACATAACGAGACTTGCAGATTTGAAGGAATGTAATATAACTTACATACAAAATGTAAACTTTCAGAAATAAAACTATTCTGAAATTCACTTCATAAAATAAAGTTTAGAATTGAGCAACATTGAAATTAATCTTAGGTATACCATACATACATATTTAAACTTTATATACTTCCTTACATTAAATACAATTATATATTATTAAAGCAATACTCCGGGCTGCAATGAAATGCATATAGGTCAAATGAGAATAAATTTTTGTGTTCAATAAAGCCCTCTAATTTTCTAATCGAGCTATATCAATTTTATAACTGGATCTTAAAAAATGGGTAAAGCACAAACTACAGTCAAATTTATCCACGCAACCATGTCTAGGTACGTTTATCATTAAACAGAAGAGCTCCACAAATATTGACCAATCAAATATCTTTCTTTTCAAAATTGGTGCCTACGTCACGAGACCTGTGGAGTCGACTGTTTAAAACTTTGACAGTTGACACAAATGACCTTTATTAGGTTATTGGTTCACACAGGTTATTAACCTGTAACACAGAAGAGTATTAGTCGCGTGACGCCATGAAACGGGTAAGCCACACGCAAAATGTCAGCTGTCATTGGCCATAGGAAGGTATATATCTGTAACACTCAGGTTATTTTATAAAATGAAGAAGCGATTAATTGATGCCATATTTGAGTATATTTAATGGTAGCCTTTCAACGGATATACGGGTTATTTCAGGGAACGACAAGTGGTATTGGCCCCAACACGATTCGACCCCAGCTATCTGGGGAGCAGCGACATATGGATACATGATATACTTTTTATGATTATAATTCAAGATCTTTCCAGCTTACAGTTGATCTGGATTCAAATGCTGATTACGGTATATATTTATTTTAATTTTATAGAGATGTAAGTACATGTATAGGCCCGTTTGATTAAAACCGTCGCCGTCTTAGCTTCATGCCTTACGTACAGCCCAAAGTTCCCAGTCTGCGTTAAAAAGCTAGATGGTTACAAAATGGTATATGCTACGTGTAGGCCTATGGTATATGCAGGGAAATAAATCCCTTTTCTCTACCATGAAAACGCCGTATTACAGTCAGTTTCTTGACTTCATTTCTTCGTTATATAGGAAATTTGCATTTCTCTAATTATAATTCTTATTTTTCAATTGTTCACTACTATTTCATGCTTTTTTTCTTTTAGTCTGTTACAGAGTTTTATTTCTTGACACCAAACTGAAAACGTATAAAAGGAATCTAAACATCTATGTAAAGGTAGGAATTATTTACGGCAGTTGGGATGAAAATTCCCAACAATTCTAATCTATCTAAAATAAAAATAAATGTACACTCCTTTATTAAATTACTGTAGCATGAATTGTTAAATTGATCTAAATAAAGATTGAAGCATAAAATAATGTTAATAATGTACTTCAAATTTATTCCGTTGACACTGCCTTTAACGTCCCAGCCGTGGGGGGGGGCGGGCGCGGGGGCGGGGCGCGGGCCGGGGCGTGGG
>JARFOD010070947.1:0-22337 GCA_031763545.1 Mopalia muscosa
CCCCCCCCCCCCCCCCCCCACCCCCCCACCCCCACCCCCACAAACACGCACAATCCCACCAGACAAGACAACTGTAGACAATACCCACAGCAATCCAGAATCCAGCCCACCTGCCAAGACTATAAGCCGAGAGAGTTCATAAAGGCACAACATTTTAATCTACAAAGACCAAAACAAATCCGATTTGTGTTATCTTTCAGCTCAAACAAATCAATCAAGGCAAATTTTTTAAAAACAAAAAAATATATTTTTACAAATCTGTTCTGTTTCCTTAGGAAATTGACTTGCTGGCATTTTTCCTTGCCTGATCACAACTGGATAAAATTATGCTTTTTTATTGAGATATAAATGTCAAACCAAAGCTACCTGTGTTGTTCAGAGGAAAATGTTAGGGGATGTCTAACAAACCTTGACCTTGTCAATTAATATATATTTGAAATTAAACAAAATACAAATATTCAATTTTTTACATGAAGCATGATTATGGACAGACTTTTAGAAAGGCAGTATTTAAAATGAATTACATTTCAAGCGTATATAAACATTATGTTCTCTTTGTTAAATCCTTGAATTCCAATACACTTATTTGATATTTCTCTAGGCATTTGCAATCAGTCTATGTTTATCAATTTAGGAAAGTTTTTTGGCAAATTATTTAATATTGAAACACTTTTGATACATAAGGATACAGCCTTGAATCACGCATTTTCACTGAGCAGAAACAACAATCAAAATCTGTTGGTTGCAGCTTCTCTAAAACTAGAAGGAGCAAATGTATATTTTAATAGAAGCCAATAATGCAAAATCTGGTAAATGAGGTATGTCTATGTAATGGATTGAGGTAACCTGATGCTACACAAGAACTAGAATTGATTTGATTGGTTAAAATTCAGCAGTAGACAGTGTTGGCAGTAAATATGGCAAGGGGCATGACCAAGGGGAGTGTCGTAGAGTAATGAACTGACTCAGCTTTACAAAACTTTTACAAAGCTAAAGTAAAATATTCCTTATCAGAAAAACCAGCATTTATGATTTTATGTAAACTCAACATTAACAATAGTATCATCTTTAAGTTTTCTTACATACACAGCTATCGCAGCTTGGATGGCATTTTCCGAGGCAGAAGTCTGTTACTCGTAAACAACTGACAGCAAATACATTCACACGTAACATTCCCCACAGCAAAGCAAAGTCCTCTACGAGGCACAAAGGTATCCCCAAGAAACATGTCAGTGGTTGATCTTGTACAGATAGCTAGTGATAATATCATTAGATCTCCAAACATTACCCATGGCAGTCTCTTGAGCATTACAGAAACTAAGTCAGACCAAATCCTTTGATCTATTTTAGGGCAGGTAATGCTGTTACCACAGTTAGATGCTACACATACACAGCCACGCTGGAAACTCTCTCAAACAGAGCTACCAGACACAAATTCAACAAGCATTTGTTGAACATAAAAATACTATATTGTGCTTGAGTTGAGATTATCTTCAACTTGACGAACAAAACTTGTGACCCTTGTGACAGAACAAAAAGTGATTTTGAAAAATTTATTCATGCCATGGTATTGTCAAAGAACAGTAGATATAATTGTCAAAATTTCAAGAACCATCATGATAGAAATTATCATGTGCCGTGAAATACACATCCTGGAACCCAAGGAACTATATTGGACCCCTAAAAAAACCAGAAGGTAATTCTGAAAGAAACCCACTGTTGACCCCTACAGAAACATTATAGAGTCAAAGAGTTTGTTTGTTTGTTTGATTGGTGTTTAACGTCGTACTCAAGGGTATTTCACTTACATGACGACGGATACAAATATAGAACATCACAAACAAATCTGCTTCATGTTACCCTTTAGCTCTGCGAACACCAGGGCAAAAGAAAGCAACCTCTTTTCTCGCCTCTTACGATTGACTGAGGAAGCCGAGGGAGTATTCTGCGGGGCCATGGCCCACCCGCTCCCTCACGGGCCATGGAGTCAAAGAGAAACCACTATGGAATGACATGTAAATAAACCAGTAGGTAATCCTGAAAAACGCCTGTGGGTCCATAAAGAAACACTATGTAGGGATCATAAAGAAACCAGCATGGAACCCAAAAAGAAACCATCATGAAACTTTTGCAAGAAAACCGCACAACATATTCTTCTTGACATACTCCATGAAACCCATCTACCATTTTTTTTACAGATAATAACGTTACTTTTCTCAACAAAACCAACGGGAATTTCCCCAGAGCTTAAGATAAACTAAGTCAGACACAATCCTTTCATCTATTTTCAGACAGCTAGTTTTTACAATAGATCAATATTAAAAACACATTTAATAACTTGTACACTGGGAGAATATGACGGAATGGAAACTTTCAAATAAATCTGCTGGAATCAAATAAAAGAGGCACATAAAGAAAAGAAATAGAAAAATTGTTTAAAGACAGTTAACGAAAGTTGCTACAAAACAGAAGTTAACAAACTTATTGATATCAGCATAGTCCCATAAAAAAAGCCATCATGGCCCCCAAAAGACATTGTCAAAGAAACCCTCACAGACCTTGAATTTGTTTGTATGTTTGATTGGGGATTAACATGGTACTGAAGGGTATTTCACTCATATGATGACTGATTGTCCACTATACACTGCTCCTTGTATAATTACAGTGGAAAACCGAGAGGAAACTGTGTAAAAACCATCCCCATGATTGCCAGATCCACATCGTGTGACTCACCCTTGATCCCATGAATGATACAGCACAGTAGGATTAGTAAGCGCACACGCTACCACTATGCATTGGCCACGGGCCCCACAGACCCCAAAGAACAGTAGAACATAAGATTGACTTTCCTAGAATATTTTATACTTGCTTTGGACAAGTGGGAAAGTGTTTAGTTACACCAATGAAATCTAAAGATATTCGTCATCAATAACATTAATATCATATTACATTGGTTTGTGGAAACTTTAACTTAAAAAGATTATTGCAAACATCTCTCAAATCTAAAAGTGCACTGTGAAATGGTAGCTTTCAGTGACAGGAAGCTCTTCATTGAAAAAAAAAAATATGCAAAAAATTGAAAAATGCAGATATTGACTTAATGACCTTGTGTGATACAGCTTCAAATAGCACAGATGAGAAAAAAATGGCTTGTCTCTAAAACACTGATGGATGAAAATAAAAATAATCATTGAGATTTTGTTCAAATCAATCCATCATTACTGTACAGGATGCGTAAAAACATAAAATTGTCAGAAAAAGAGGATTTCTGACATAAGGACAAATTGCTCAGGACTTTGGCTGATAAAAGACAGAATTAAACCAAGCTGTTGTTTATCATCATCAGTTTTCATTGGATGGGTTTATTTATAGCATCGCTGTGACATTTTATTTTGCCCGTGTAAAACCTGGTAGAAGAAATCTTGTGGACAAAAAGGACAAAATATTCAGCAGGAATTCTGAATGTACATAGAACAAGAAAATAAGATTTACATTATGAGCAGCTTTTAAAGTCTATTTAATTAGTAAATTTTCTATGAAACATTTTATTTCTGGATATATTGTGACTCATACACAGGTTGTATAAAATTAATAAAACACAAACACCTAAGCTACCTTAATCATGTCAATAATTGTATAATTCTTTTGAAATTTTATGACTGTATTCAGTCGAGAAAGGACACAGATATGAACCAAAAGCTTTTCCATTCCTGAAAAAATGCACCATTTTTTTTTTTTCTCTCTCCTTGTCCATTGAAAAAAATAAATAAAACAAAGAAGCGTGTTTTCTGTGAATTCTAGCAACTCCAGTCAAAAAGACTAGCATATAAAATGTAACAAACTCAGAAAACTACAAGCAAGCAAAATACATGCACATATATTCTGTTTATTTTACAAAACTTTGTTTTAAATTGGAAATAGGAGTTTTTCTAAAATTTTCTTCAGGAAGACCAGATAAGAAACTGCTTAAAATTATGTTTCACGTGCTTCATGTAATTTATTCGTGTAATATGCAACTCTCAAGGGAGATTATTCCTGTTTTATTTGCATTCAAAAGACAAGAGATCTGCCAGCAAGCAGTTTGACTTTGTCACTACAGCAGGATGGAAGAGCTCTTTGGAATTGTTTGAACACCCTGACATAGTATTGATGTATGACAGCGCTTGTTAAGTCACAAGTTTTTATGCTTTTGTGTCAACAGGTACATGCTAGAGCACAAATTTTGTACCCGCCAAAGCAGTCCTGCTGGGGATACTTTTTTTAAGGGTTGGGCAATTTTTAAAACTTGATAATTTCATACACATACCGACATGGAGTACAACGATAAAGCCTTTATTGGGATGCAAGGTTTACTTTAACATAAACAATTCTGTAAACTTGACTAAGGGCAGTGCATTTCTTTTATTAGCACTCAAAGAAAATAAAACTTTCAAAAGAGCAAAAGTACTCCTCATGTGATGGTTGTGTTGTTATATAGTGGCATTAAAAATCAATTAACTAAAACATAAATACTTAAGTTTGACGATCTAACTTTTCAAACTAAATTGGATGCTTTTGGGAAAATTAATATAATAATTTGATTTTTTTTCTCTTAAGTAAGTTTTGAAAACTTGTGCAATAAGCTGATGCTTTTATTAAAAATCATTTGACAGGATTTAACTTTCAAGTCATATTTAATTTTAAAAAAAGAAGTAATGTTATAAGATGTGAAGGAGGTCAACTCAAAATCTAGAAAATGAATGTTTGCGTTTTAGTTTAAAAAAAAACTGTTCTTGAAAGAATTTCATTTTGCTAGATTTACCTTACATGAAATTCTCAAGGGAGACAATTCTTGTTAAATTTAGTTTAATAGGGCAAAACATTTGACAGAAAACAGCGTTAACTGGTGACTCAGTGTCTTTCGACTAATTAAAAAGCATCCATATGCAAATGATGTATTGCAGAGCTTAATTGTCATGTCACAAGTTTTTACGCTTATGTGTCATTTGAGTATCCCTTTTTACAGGCCTAAGCAGGCTTCTTGGCAAAAAATTATTCAATGATGGTCATTTAATTTTTTTTTAGATAAATAGTACAATGAGCCAGTCAAAATACCAGATAAACTTAAAAATTATCACATCCACTATCCACGCAGCTGGGCATATTAATTTTTGTTATAATTTTAAATCTATGTAATTATGATAACCAACAACCCACAATGCTCAATTATTAAGAGGCGTCACTACCTTGCCATAACATGGCAATGTCATTTTGTAAAGGAACAGTATGCCACTGTTGCAACATCATTAGTTGAAACTCCCAGCAGTGAAGATTGTTTGTTTGTTTGATTGGTGTTTAACGTCGCACTCAAGGGTATTTCACTTAAATGACGACAGACACAAATACAGAACATCACAAACAAATCTGCTTCCCGTTACCCTTTAGCTCTGCAAACACCAGAATAACAGAAAGCAGCCTCTTTTCTCGCCTCTTACAATCGACCGAGGAAGCCGAGGGAGTATTCTGCAGGGCCATGCCCCACCTGCTCCTTCACAGGGCCCAGCAGTGAAGAAGTTTAATGCCTGCCAAAAGCTACCTCCAATAGTTTCCTTTCTGTAAAGGTGACAATGTTTTGAATTTTTATTCATAAAAGTTATCAAAATTGGTTAAAGATCTGTGACTGGTCTGATGAATTTGATATAGGAACCTGGAAGATTTACATAAAACTTGTTTAATAGTTCAATGGTAGAAGTATTCAAAATCTAAATCAAAGATGGCCCACGAGAAAAAATCATTTATTTCCACTGATGACTTTAAGGGTTTAATCAATCTGATTAAGTTTTGCTTAATTCCATGGATTTTTTTAATCATTAAAATATTTGAAACGAATTTGAAGACTTATTCCCGACCTTATATACAACACTCAACTGGTTTCATACAAAATATTAATAAGATATTTTCATATATTGATTACCACTAATAGACTCAGAATTCTGAATTGCAATCTTGGAATATTTCATTTTTAGAAAAGTTGCCAAATGTAAATTCATGATTTAGAAAAAGTAACGGTAAACCAACATAAAAGAAATCTTTGTGTTGATTGTCGAAGTACGGCAACTAGTAATGCTTAACTTGAGGTTTTTTTAAAAGGCATCTGTATTTTCTGAGTACGTTTGCAGAAGCGCAATACTTAATATTGAGACATAATTTCCTTTAAACAACTCCTAGTGTAGAAATTTAATCGACAAAAATAAGGTGAATTTAGGGTTCATTAATTTCAAAAACATGGATGAACTGGACAAACAGCATTTAGCTTAGTCGAATTGTTGTTAGGCAAATTTGATCAATCCTTTCTTCACGCGATTATGTCCCTAGCTGGACACTAGATACATACAGTGCAATGTTATATTGTCTCTGCGACAGAGCTGTTAATATGCTGCCAACAAAATTGATTTGGAAAGAAATCGACTTAGCAATGCTTACATAGTGATAATTACCGTTTTCCAGTTTGTTGACTTAGTCATCCTAGGTTACCTCCCTTACATGCCATGGGTGGATTGAAAATGGCATCATGGGACTGCAAGTTTAAAGTCAAGTTGTATCCCGATTGGCATACAGAATATTTAGTCAAACCTTGTTTTAACAATAGAATTATATAAAAAGAGAAATAATTATAATTAATGTTATTAGTAGAAGGGTACAGAAAGGGACAAAACAAGTCTGATATGTCATATGTACGTGCATGGTAAAGTTCATTAACTCTTTCAGGAATTACTTCAGAGGACAATTTTTGTTTATTTGATTGATTGGGGTTTAATATCATACTCAAGGGCATTTCACTTACATGACGATTAATTGTACCTGAGAACGGTAGAGCAAACCCGTGAGCACCCTTGAAAAATCATACGACCATGCAACTTACAGTCACTTGCAATCCATTTATTTTAAATAATTTTTATTAACCCCACTCCAATATCGATGTAAAACGGAAAAAAGTTGAATTTATCACATAACAGTTTAACCTATAGTACATGATGTTTAATATTTTTTTCAAACCTGTTTGCCTTATGTAGAATGTGCTGAAAAATAGTGAAAATCAGAATTTTAATCCAGAAAATTAGTGGTTGCGAGCAATTTTACATTATTTCCAGGGGTACCCGTGAGCAATACATCAATCTAGGATTAGTAGGCTGCCACTCTTACCACTTAAACATGTTCATGGGCTCCTAGCACAGCTTTTACACATAGCATGTCTGATTTATTTCATAACCATAAACTGCACTGTGAAAGAAATTTAGGGTATACATTTGATAACAATTGCTATCTTAACACCAATTGTAGGGAAGACAATGATTGATCCATTTCATGTCAAATTCATTCAAATTTTTTAAAAAATCAAAAATTTTGAAAAATTTTCTGTTATCAGTTCTTCATCCTTCGTCGGAAAAACAAATATATGTAAAAAAAATTGTTGTAATATACGACTTTTTGCGTTCCACAGGCCTACTTTATTCAAAATATATGCACCCAGTGACACAGAGCGAGGGAGAATGCTATAAACTCTCTGTGTAATACGATGCTAGCAAAATTAATCAAGCAATAACGTTGAGTTAGCAATGGTTACACAAAGATAATTAACAATTTCTCAGTATATTGACAAAACGGTAGTAGTTATCAGAGAAACGCGTGTGAGAACCTAAAGCAGACAGACCAAGTAGCAGGATTGCGGGTGATAACACAAACTCCACGCCATGCTGTGTGGCAGAGCAGTTATCGAACTTATGTAAGCGATCCTGATGAAAATGTTTGATTAGCTACATCTTGATTATTAATTAACGTATAATTGGGAAGTTTTTTGTTTGTTTTGTGTTTAATGTCGTACTATTTGACTTCTGTGACTATGGATTGTGTAATTGTGTACCTTGCTTAGAAACAGTTTGAAAACCTAGAGGAAACCTTATTTGTTTGTTCTTTTCAATTTGGGTTTAACATCGCAGTCAAGGTTATTTCACTTATCTGACAACGGATTGTCCGCTGTGCACAGCCTTATAATGGTGGAAAACTGAGAGGAAACCTCTTAAACCCCCCCCCCCCCCGTGATTGCCGGAGCCACAACATGTGACTCAATCATATACCTGATCTTCAACAGGGGGATCCAGTATATCAAAGCAGGTTCAGTTTGGTAAGGGCACTCACTCTCAGTAAGCCACAGCCGCGTACCAAGGAAACCTTGTAGAAACCACCCCTATGTTAACATATTTCACCACTATGACAATGAGTTATCTTTTATACACTGTTCCTTGCTTTAATACAATATGGTTGAACACCAATACAAAACCTTGTACATACCACCCAACATTTGCCTCAGCAGCAGCCTGTGACTCACTCATATACCAGAGACCCTGTGAAGAAGCGGGTGGGCCATGGCCCTGCACAGAATACACCCTCAGCTTCCTCGGTTGATCGTAATAGGCGAGAAAAGGGGTTGCTTTCTGTTGCCCTGGTGTTCGCAGAGCTAAAGGGTAACAGGAAGCAGATTTGTTTGTGATGTTCTGTATTTGTGTCCGTCGTCATATAAGTGAAATACTTAATACTTAAGTGAAAAAAGATTATTCAAAAAAAGATATGACAAATATCACTCCAATTTTCTATTAAAGTATCAGGGCAATTCAAACAATAAAATCATAAACAAACCACAATTTTCACTGACTTGCACAAATAAATAGACAAAAACATTGCATATAATAACAACAAAATCACAGACATCGAAGTAATATCTTCCCCTGAGAAAAATCAGATGAACTTTTAGCCATTTTCTCAGGTAAACACAGGTAAACATAAATAAACACAGTGGTCTCAAGCTGGATACGAAGACAGCCAGACGGACGCAAACATTGACATATATCCTAAAGATTTAGACTCAGCCATAGAGATCCTATTTTCACACACAAAGGAATCACAGAGATGGACACATCAATTCCCAACTGAGACTGAAATTGAGAAACATTTACTCCAAATTAATCCAAAGAAAGCCTGAAACAAAAGAATCCAGATTTAAAAACTGTCAGCAGGCTTCCTCATTCCATAGATTTTTATCCCTGTAGAGGATATTGACATAATTCATAACGGGAACTCCTCGCTAAATATATCCCACAAGGCAACAGCACTCCCTTTATTAAGCCATGTAGCGGCAACCTTTCCACAAATCGCAATTGTTCGTTAATGTCAACAAATCCATACAGATCAAAGCTTACATAGTTCAATGAAGAATAAAGCTGCATTTTTTATCCACTTTTCTTTAAAGAGTAAGAGTTTTTTTATTAAAAATATATCTTTGTTATCAGCTCTTAACATGCCATTTATGCGGCCAGGCCCTTTTTCATTCTAAAGTCCCACTGAGCAAAGCTGACTTTGTGCGAAACATTTGAAAAGCATTTGAAGTAAAATCCTTTATTTATTCAAAGATTAATTTATTTACTTCAATACAAACATAAAAGAATAGTTTGAGGTTGGCCTGAAATGAAAGCTAGTTAGAGTTAAGTAGCAAATGCTGGTAAAATGTAACAAGTCTAAACTTCCATTTAAATTAAAAATTTGTTGATTGTTCAGTGTTTTAGGACATATTTAGACAAGTCATGTGCTATGTATGTGCTATGTATTCATATGAATATATCTAATGATCATAAAAACAAAGCCATTAAAAGATACCTCCTAGCATACTCTTGAAATAGTAAGGTCCAAATAGAAAGCATTTAGATTGAATTTGTGTTTCCTTGATTAGGATTTAACGCCATACTTAAGGTTATTTCACTCACATGGTGGCATGCAAGCCATCGGGAGAATTAAAGTTAGCCACAAAGCCTCCAGCAAACAAACAAAGACTAAACAGTACAAATACAGGACATAATACAAACAGCTCGACTTCATGTTGCCACTTACATCTGGGAGCACCAGGGCAACAGGAAGCTATCTCCCAATCACCCATCATTTCAATTGTCACGGGGCTCAGTTGGAGTGCTAAATACCCTTCAGGATACTGAAATACATCTAAAACCTGGTATAAGGCACATTTTTGATTCTACGTAGTCCAGAAGGAACTTTTTCTGGTGATTTCAGATATAACTGCGTACTTTTGAAAAGATTTCTTCTTGGCTTTCCCACAATAACATGCGAAATCAAGTAATTTAATTTATAAAACATCAATCAAATGTTCAGATGTTTTTGGCTAAAATAAAGATTTTATTAGGTAAAAATTTATTATAAAAAATAAATTTAATTATTTTTAAATGATTTATATTTGTAATACTAAAGATTTAAAGAAGTTATAATATTATAAAAATTAAATTTAATTATTTTCTAACTATACATATTAAATATTTATAGGAGTTATCATATTATAAAAATTAAATTGAAATATTTTCAAATTATTTATATGAGTAATACTTAATATTTAACGGAGTTGTGACTTTATCTGAAAATGTTTTAAGAATAAAAATGAACTGTGCAGAGAATGGTGGCCACCATGAAATAGCTACAGAGCATGGACGGATATCCACATTGTTTTAATGGATAGCGCGTTAAGGTTGTAGATGAAATCCCTGTCTTCTATCACTGAACATTCATTACTGGCAGACAAACTGTTGATGGGGAAGTCTTGTCAGTGGGTGAGATCTTCACTCAATGTCATCGAAAACACCTTCCAAATCAAATCAATTTCCTGTCGTATAGAACCTCACGTAATTCATACATCCATTACCCTGGAGCGGGGATGTTGTGTCGTTGTATCAGGCTCCATGTCAGTTCCTACAGATAACAGAAGTCAGTTAACGGCGGCCATTATCTTGTTGACACCAGGCTCTGTGGACAGTTTACAGTTGTGTATCTAGCGGATTAATGCCACACTTCATGTCATTTCACTTATACGACAAGGGTGCCACAAATAATAATAAACTAAGCTGATGGATTGATTGATCTCTGTTTTACGCCCTGGATTTAGGAAGGTTAATTCAAAAAATGAAGAAACGATAAGTTGATGTCATATTTAAGTATATGCACTAATCTTTCATGGGAATGCAGCTGTGAGTATCGCTTCCAGACTCATACAGGGGATGTATTAAATGAATAAAACACACTCCTGATAACATTTTGTAAAATTTTTATCACAGTGGACTTGGCTGTAGCTTAGGAGTTTTATTCATGTAAAGTTAGGTTGACAAATTGGTTTTAGCTTCCTGTTGCCCTTGTGCTCTGTGAGCTAGAGTGCAACATAAACGGATCTGTTAGGGATGCCAAAGTTTTGCGTCCATTGATTGACCTCTCCTGTCTTTGTTTGTAGCCATTGTTGTGGAGGATGGCTTCCTTCGCTCAGTGGTCTGGCATGCTATCAATTTAGCTTTCACAGAAATTTATTGATCCAGCGCAACAGGAGAGCTTTTCTCCATGGCTTGTAAGGGCCGAAGTGCCTAAAAGCTAGTGCCCTTTGCTGTCATGACTTCTCATATCATTATGACTTCATTACGGTTACCCATGAATAGGAAGAGGTCAATATGACAGTAGATGAAAAAACAGGTTCTGACAACAGCTTTGTTCTGACAACAAACAAGGTTCTGACAACAAACACAGTTCTGACAACAAACAAGGTTCTGACAACAAACATGGTTCTGACAACAAACATGGTTCTGACAACAGCCTTGTTCTGACAACAAACACAGTTCTGACAACAAACAAAGTTATGACAACAAACAAAGTTCTGACAACAAACAAGGTTCTGGCAACAAACAAAGTTCTGGCAACAAACAAGGTTCTGACAACAAACAAAGTTCTGGCAACAAACAAAGTTCTGACAACAAACATGGTTTTGACAACAAACAAAGTTCTGGCAACAAACAAGGTTCTGGCAACAAACAAAGTTCTGGCAACAAACAAGGTTCTGGCAACAAACAAAGTTCTGGCAACAAACAAAGTTCTGACAACAAACATGGTTTTGACAACAGACAAGGTTCTGAATACAGCCTTTTTCTGACAACAGCCTTGTTCTGACAACAAACAAGGTTCTGGTAACAAACAAGGAAATTAAAAACGAGGCATTACTAATACATATACCTTTTAGAAAAAATTATCCAAAATGATAGTATAAGTATAACTAAGTTCGAAATTGTATTTTGATCGTAAAGCATTTCATTTACAGAAATTTTTGATCATTTAATTTTTTTGTAAGGGTCCATCTGTGTGACAAGGTTTAATCCTGTACATCAGCTTGGTTTGTTTGTTTGATTGGGGTTTAACGTCATACTCAAGGATATTTCACTTATATGACGACAGATTATCCACTTCACACTGCACCTTGCATTATTATGGTGGAAAACCAGGAGTTAAACTCATAAAGATCACCCCTGCGATTGCTGAAGCCCCAATGTGTGACTCGTTCATTTTCCAGATGGTCGAATGGAACATTATATCAAAGCAGGATTAGTAAGCGCTCTTGCTACAGCTAAGCCACAGCCGCCGGCCTTGTACATAAGATTGAAGCAGGAATCATATTTCTGAAAATTTAAGTTCACTAGGCACAAGATACAGACAGGATGACGGAAGTTTTTAAAGGTGCTTCATGACATGGTTTGAATCTCATTCCTGTCCATTCGTTGTGTAATTTATATCGGGCGATGAACTGCTAATGTCTGCCACGGCTTCAATTTAACACTGTGGAAATGACATAACTGTTCCTGGAAGTTGATTTGAACGTGACAAGGGCAACGTAAAAAACCAATCCAAGATAAGGCTATTGATTAGAGCTAAATTTCTGCGGAGAATTCCGACAAATGAATGATGTTTGTGATAAAGCTAAGATAATGTGAAGGGAGATAACCATACATCTGTTCAATCCCATTTATTTATCTACTTAATTAAATAACTCAAATCAATCTTTGTTAATGGAGATCAAAATCAGTGAACTTAACAAAAGTAATGAAAAAGCAATGTCTAATAAAAGAGAGGAGAAAAGAAAACGTCATTTAACCATCTTACGAACAATATTGTAATATGTGTTTGATACATTTTTATCGCAATATAAACTTTTCAATTTCATATAAGCTTATTTCATTAATTAAAATTAAAACTATAAGCTTACTGTCTACATCAGGGTTTTTCAGCTGGAAGGATTTGTTTATTTTGAATGCATCTTTTGAACTTTTATCTTGTCCAAAAAGTTCAATCTTTTTCAACAAGAAATGTTCAATATTTGAATCAAATTCAATTCAAACCAGAATTTATATTTAAAATACATTTTCAAACTGTTGTCAAAACAGGATTTTATTAATTTTTGGTAAATAAAAATATATATATATTTTTTTTTTGTGCGAAAGCTACTTAAGAAAATCCTTGTGTGAATGTAAAAATAATTTCTCTCTTCAACAGAAAAGCATATTCAGTGTTAGTTTTGCTGTGTGATTAGCAATTGTTCATTAATGGCTACGTCAATATAACCTGCACTTTGCCTCAGGTGAACGGCAGCAGTTTCATAGCTTATATTTGCACGGATCAATGCTGGGTGTCTTTGATCACTAGACTGGTGCACAGTTCCGACAATAACAGCCGACGGAATGACGCTGTTTTACACCTCACTTAAAATCGTCCGTCAATCAAATAGATTTCAACAAATGTCATCTAAATGGGTTCGTCAATACTGTCAGAGGAGCGAGTGTAGAATACGAGCTCTTCATAAGCGAAACTGTTTTTGTCAGATATCGATCCAAAGAGAGGCTGTCTAACGTCCGGTGGAACGCTCTAACACTCAGCTTACCAATTCACATCATTCACAAAAGCATTTGCCCGTATCATTGAGTGCATTCATACGAGGAACTACATTTTGTCTCTAATCACATTTTCAAACATCTGTTATGTAATGCTCACCAGGTACTCTTTTCCTGATGCCGCTAAAATCATCATATTCTAATTGTTACACTAATTGACTAGTACAACCATAACTTGTTTGAGTGGCATTTAGAAGTTGGGATGATAACATAATAACCATGAATATAAATTTAAACAAACTTTTAAACAAAGAAAACTTTAACATTACTGTTGGTTTGCAAAAGTTTTTCAATAATTTCTGAACTGTAGGACATTGCTAATGGCTGAGGAATCTGTCCAATATGCAGTAAAGACCAAAACATTCACAAATATGGATGTATTCAAGTCTAGCTCAAGGCAGTCAAACTCATAAGCAGAAAAATAGTTTATTTGATTTGGATTTTATGCCATACTTAAGGTTATTTCACTCACTAAGGTGCTTTACAACACTGTGAATTGTGATTACAACTTAAATTTTTATGAATTGATTGTTTAGTTTTCTTAAACCTGTGTATAAAGGTATTTCACTTATAGAACCGCCGTAAACATGTACTTCCAAAGAAGGAACAAATACAAATACTTTAATCATATTGTTCTTCACCAGCTTAATACATGTATTTTGGCAGATTCCTCTGATATGTGGTGTGTTCATTGGTCAAAAGCAAAAGCTCATCCAATCAAACCTCTACAAATTTGGTAAATGTCTTTCGATCGATGCCACACATTACCCCATTTGAATGCGTCTTCAGCTATGCTTGACCATAACAACAAACAACAAAAGTTAGTCTTACTATTAGAAATATGTACCCTTCCTTGCCGTATCTGGGAATTCTTTAAGAATCATTGATCCCTTTTAATTTTATTCAATTAGTCAAAGAATTGCAAGACACAACAATCACGAAGAGTGGGGCAACAAGACAAAATGAGTCAACTTACAGAGGAAGTAGCCACCGGTATCGGCCCTTAGCTCCTAGCGTAACAGTGTAAAAACTGGCGAAAGGACTACACGCAGCCATAATGTTTTACTCGACTGAGTAAAGTATGGTCCAGAAAAAATGTTTTAGCCACAAAAATAGTGTCACACAAACAGTTTGCATTATGGTTACAGGTAAACTAGTTGAGAAACTTCAGGTACAGGATAAAGTTTCAATTAATGGAAAAAAATAATTAATTCATAAAAAATATTGTTTAAAATAGTCTTAATTGGGAGAAAATATTGGTGAGGTAAATACATAATCAAATGATAAAATAAGAGTTGAGGATAAACATTGAATGTGTCAACAGGAAATGCCTATGTTTCAGGAATTAGTAGTGGACAATATAAATACCGAATTATGTTTGTTTGTTTGCTTGATTGGTTTGTTTGTTTGTTTGATTGGGGTTTAACGTTGTACTCCAGGGTATTTCACTTATATGAGCTACATCGTGTGACTCACTCTCATACCAGATAGCTGACAGGTGGACTCCATCCCATGAACAGTGCATCTAAGTGGGATTAGTAAGCTAACCTCTAAACCACAACCATGGGCTGACCAAATTATGTACGAAAATCAAAGGGGGGGATGCCAGATTAGGTCAGAATCCTAAATTTGCGACAATGTTGGATCAGGTGAGGAAATTATTTTAAACAAATAAAGTTAAATTGTTGGTGAAGGATAAATGTTCCACAAAGTTGGATAAAATGCTTGATTCAAGCCTAATGTTGAATTGTGTGAGAATACTGACGATAACAGAAACACATTGGATGTAGTAAGCTTGTCTGGAATCATTCCAGACAAAGTGGTTTGTTCTCTCTGGACATAACCTTAGCATCAGCATTGCCATCCCTGTCTTCAACAAACTCAATTAGTCTCTAAAGTTTTCACAAAATCTAATCAAAGCACACTTCTTTAACTCAGTATAACTAAATTTGTCACCCTGCATAGAACGGATTGTACTAACAGTTCGCAGGGGAAACCTCTCTGCTCTACTCTGCCTAAAACATGTTACCACGAAGCTTTGTCAGATTTCATTACAGTAACTCGGACGAACACTTGTTGCTGAGCTTTTCAGAAAGTGAGAGCATTGCGGGACACACTGGAGAGCATCTGGAAGAGTTCCTGCTGTAGGAATTGTCAGATTGAATTTGGGTTACGATAATATTAGAGAATTATCTATGATTTATCTAACTGATTGGTGTTTGACGTCACAGTGAAGTGTGCTTCACTTCTATCAAAACTGCATTGTCCGTCTTTGGTACTAACAAAGAGAAAACTTTGTAAAAGTCACACTGTGATCTCCATGGTCATTGAATTTGTTTGTTTGTTTGATTGATTTCGGTTTAATATCTTACTCAAGGGCCTTTCACTTATAAGGCAACAGATTATCCACTTCACACTGTACACAGCCTTATTACGGTGAAAAACCATGAGAAAACCTTGTTAAAATCACCCCCGCGATTGTCGGAGCCACAACATGTGACTCGCTCATATACCTGATGGTCGACAGGCGCATTCGACCATTATAGTCATTGAATTTGTTGTTTGTTTGATTGATTGATTGGGGTTTAATGTCTTACTCAAGGGCACTTCACTTATATGTCGATGGATTATGCATTTCACACAGGGTTCTCTAACAATAGATAGTGTGTTCCAAGTATATCCATACTGTCTTTACTTAGCACTGGAGGATCATTAATTTAGCAACACAATAAAACACATTACATTTTTTGGTTTTACAAGCTTCACTATTAACTGTTGTAGTTTACCTCTGTCAAATAAGTGGAGCATTCTTGAGTGTGGCATTAAACACAAACCAATCAATCAACTAATATTAGTTAAGGTTTCTTTGGGGGAAGAACAATCATATTCCCAACACAAATAAGGTAACTTAAAATTAGTTAATAAAGACAAACTTGTATAGTCAACCAGGTAATTTTCTTCCTTAATGAAAATTGAAATTCCACATATCTTGACTTTTTTTCCTGTTTTGGGGGGTTTTAAGAGAAGTCTAAACGGTTTGATTCTGTGTGATATAGTGTGAGGTTGGATAGATTAAGGGTAACGGTTATTAGTCACACTGAACTCACTGCAGCAAGAGATCCTTTCAAATTACTAACTGCTTCACCTCAGAAAATTGCTTCCTTCTAAAAAAATTCATGGCTCATGGAGATGGCCAGTGGCTGCTAAGAAGGGAGAGAACTCTGTTGCTCATATGACAAGCAGAGCCATCTATCTCATGGACTATTTTAGAGGTTATTTCCCCTATGCAAGGTGGTCCTCTTGTGTCAAAAAAATCGGGGTAGTGGCGGGTTGACATGAGGCTAAAAATACTTATCTATCAAGGTGTTATTGGAAAAGCCATGAATCTAGACTGCTTTGCATCCAAAGATTGCCTGAAATGCTCCCTTTTTTACATTAAGATCGAGAGTCAGGTTTTCTGTCTATTTTATTGCGTGATAACGTACTGTTTATTACGGACACATTAGTATATACTTCTCCTCTTTAAATCAACTGTAACATTTTGATAGCTTATATTAGCGTGAATCAGGGCTAGGTGTCTTTGATCACTAGACTGTGATAAAATTCTGACATCGACAACAAGCAAAATGACGCTGTTTTACAGCCCACTTAAAATCGCCCGTCAATCAAATAGATTTCAACAAATGTCATCTAAATGGGTTCATCGATACCGATAGCAGAGTGATGGTAGAATAGGAGTTCTTCATCGGAGAAATTGTTTTTGTCAGGTATTGATCCAAAGAGAGGCTGTCTAACGTCCGGTGGAATGTTGGAACACTCTGCTAACTAATTCACATCATTCACAAAGGTGATAGCCCGTATCATTGAGTGTATTCATACGAGGAACTATATTCTGTAGCTACAAGATTATCATGAAATATTTTATGCTGACCTTGCCTCTATCAATCTTCCTGTTGCCCTGGTGCTCTTGGTTTGTTTGATTGGGGTTTAACGTCGCACCCAAGGGTATTTCACTTATATGATGATGGATTGTCCACTTGACACTGTTCCTTGCCTTACTACGATGGTAAACCAGGAAGAAGCCTTATAAAAACCAACCCCGCGATTTCCGAATCCAATCCTGCAATTGGATTGCCTGATGGTCGACAGATAGACGCGATCATGTGAATTGAAGTAGAATTAGGAAGTGCACACTCTTATGTGTGCAGGGCTTGATGTTATTGGAGCTAAAGAAAATATCAGAGTTGTCCATGACCATTTCAGAGAAAAGTTAAAAAGCACTGAGCACATCTACTGTATCTTTCTGATGAATTATAGGAGTGATTTTCGAAAAAAAATAGTGCGAAAGCTAAAAACAGCTCAAACAAATTCCTGTGCAAATTTATTTTGTGAGAAAAAAAAAGTCATAACTCTCGTAACATGGGAAGGCTGAACATGAAGCCAATCTATTTGTGATCTTTTCGTATTGTGTTATTGTCATGTATTCTCTTTGTTTGGTGCCACTGTGGATGAGAGTAGTTAGTAGTTATCTTCACCCATTGGCTGAACCCAAAGTTCTCTGAATAATTTATGCTAATCACTTATAAATGTAGATTGATCAATTGATTGATTGATTGATTGATTGATTTATTGGTGTTTTACGCCGTGCATAACGGTATTTTACTTATATGTGGGCAGTGTATTTCAATCATAATTGACATTAGCCCAACCAAGATGAGAAGCATTTCCATAATGTTGGAAAAGTTAATTTTCCTCCAGTGCTAAGAAAAGACAGCATTTCTACTCTACAAAACAACTGTCCTTAGTCAGATGGCCGCTTAATAAAGAAAATACAGAATATTATCAGAACAAACAGTCAATTATTGAAATCAACATAAATCCTCCAAAAAATGTCAGGATGACCAAAAAAAGAGAGGTCATCTCTTTTCTTCCTGTTGTCGCTACTTGCCAATTCATGGATGACATTTAATGGAGTCCGAATGATATGCCTTACAAAGTGCAGTCCGTTTCAGAACTGTTTTAAAAGGAACATCCTAATTATTTAATTATCATCTCTGAATCTCTGAACAGTTCAGTTGGACGAACATTCAAATAACATACAAGTCTAATATCTCTGCAGTGTGTTACATCAATACAAGGTCTTCTCTTGCATACAGGAGGGCTAGAGAGTTTTGGCATTTACCCATTCATGGATCACAGTCAATGGAAAAATTGTAATAAAAAACGTTGGTAAATATTATTATTTTATAACCATGCATCACACACATTTATTTCTCATCTGCAATTAAATAATAAAAACAAAAATTATGCAATTAAAACAAACTTTTAAATCATGAATTGCTTCTTCCATTGGACTGGCACATGGTCTTATAAAACCTCACAGAGGGGATGTAATTCACTTTGGATTTTTTTCTGTTCCGAAATTGCTGAAGAAATAAAAAAAGATTTACTATGACCCAGGGTTAAAAAAAAATGTCAATATAGATATAGAATATAGTTCCGGGTATGAATACACTCAACGATATGGTCTAACGCCTTTGTGAATGATGTGAATTAGTGAGCAAAGTGTTCGAACATTCCACCGGACGTTAGACAGCGTCTATTTGGATCAATACCTGACAAAAACAGTTTCTCCGATGAAGAGCTCGTATTCTACCATCACTCTCCTATCAGTATGGATGAATCCATTCAGACGAAATTTGTTGAAGTCTATTTGATTGATGGTTTTTTTAAGTGAGCTATAAAACAGCGTCATTTCGCTCACTGTCGCCGTCAGAATTTTATAACAGTCTAGTGATCAAAGACATCCAGCACCGATCCATGCAAATATAAGCTATCAAAATGTTGCAGTTGACTTGAAATGAAGAGCAGGATATATTAATGTGTCAGTAATAAACAACTGGTTAGCACGCAACATAACAGACAGAAAACACGAAATCTATAGACAGGTACCACAGCAATACATGTAGATTTCTCTTAACAATACCACTTTGGAAAAGGTGTATACACCGTAGCAGATACCTTAAAGCCTCTTATATACTGTCAATCACCTAATAGTTTGTATACAATTAGTCCTTACTTATTTTGTTAGTTCTGACAAAATAAAAGGAATACTAAACAAATAAATTAATATGGATAACATGATTTCTCTATTTGTTATCCATACAAATGTGTTCACTTTATCAACACCAACTTCTAATATGACAGCAAATTAAGTTAAACAAAAGTTTTTTTTAGTAATCCTGATGATTTGAGGTTTTTTTTACTGGAAAGTTTGCCTCCCGCCTCCCAGACACAATTTTTAGGTCCTTTAAAAAAATTATAAATTAAAATAGTAATTTTATGGATGAACTTTAGGTCATTTAGGGTAAGAAAAATATAAAATTACTGTTTTCATCTATCATCTTTCTGCAGATATACGTGTACCGCCTAAAAACAAATGCTGTGTTTCCTCTAACGGCCTGAAAAAAATTAGGCTAGGCAGGTTGTTTTTTTTTTGTTTTTTTTTTTCATTTAATTTTTTTTTTTTTGCAGACTTACAAATCAGTAGAAACTGATACAGATGGATGCATTACCGACAAACATTACAAAGAAAAAAACGATTTTGCTACCAAATATGCCAATTTGGAAAGGCATTTAAAAAATATATATATATTTTTTTTCTTTAAAATCCAATAAAAAATTCACAGCTATTTCGTAGGGGCAGTTGGGTTAGAGGAAACAAAAATTTTATTTTAAGGCCTAAATAAATAGATAAAAAGTGCTTGAATGAAAATGTTAGAAAACTACATTGTAAAATCATCAATCTTAACTTAATTTTTAATAATGTAAGTAATAATATAACAATGTAAGTAATAATAAAATATGGAACTTAATTACCTTTAATTAAAATTTGGATTCTTAATTCAAAATTACCATCTGAAATTGTTCCTTTAAAACCCCTCAACAATAGTTAGTCTGATTAAATTTGACATTTTTCTAACAATCAGTAATTATTGTTTCACTAAAACTTGTACTTATCTGAAAAAGGAATAAAGCTATCCATAAAGTTGAGTAAATTAATTAATTATATTGTCATCAATTTGTTTAATAAAGCCACATTTTATCAGCTAGCTGCTACATCTGAACATAAATGTTTAAAAAACCAATATTAGGAAGATTTTATACTTCTACAAGTATATAATACAGAAGCATTTTTAAATATATTTTTTTAATTTTTGTTTTTTTTTTATAATAGAGAACTACATGTGTTCTGTCCATTCTTCCATTTTACTTTTCCTGCACTTTACTAAATTGCTATCAACGTGAGGCTGTCGAATCACAGACTCTTGAGAGTCCATAGCAATAATCAGTGTGCTGCTCCGAGAATAGAAAACGCAAATAGAAGACAAAGGCACAGAAGATGGAGTGCCGATTTTTTAAATTCTTACACGCGTGATTTGTTAACGTGAAAACCTCCTCACATAGCCAGGAAATTAACGCATGTCAAGTTGGGTCAGACACGGATAATCGTAGGACTGTGTCCACGTGTGTAACTACCATGCCTCCTTGCCAAAGCAAATACGCTTGTCCTTGTCATGCATGAGCGAACATATGTGTCATGCTATGGCGGTAAGTCGACAGAAAGGGGACTGAATAAACACATCTAATTGTTAAGAACTGATGAACGGTTTGGAGACAAAATAGGACAATGGCTGACATTTCACAACATCTGTGAAACAAAATACCACCGGTAAAATTTGGACAAAGATTTCAATTTAAGAAGACAAGCAGATCAGTGTCCAAGCATTGTTTTGTGAAATGTTGTGAATTCTCACACAAGCGAAACAAGTACGGTAAGGATAGAATTACAGACACTGAACCGTGGGGTTAACAAGTACACATGTTTCTGCATTAAGAATCTTAAAATGTGATAATCTTTTGCTGAAATTGGATTCCTGTGCGCTTCGAATAAATAATATTTAGTAAACGTTTGTCCTGATTTTACTGATTACAAAAAAAAAAGCCTGGAAAGAAATGTTTCATAATGGTTACCAGCTGCTAAACACAAAAGCTTCTGGATTTTTTTTACATTTGTTTATCTTGTTTAAAGACATAGGATGCAGTTTAAAAATTAATACAAAAGACATCATAGATGTTAAATGGATAAATTTTCAAGATTTTGCCATGCTTAGTTTTAAAAAAAAACAAGCTTTTAGACGTTTTCAAGACTTTCTTTTTTACAGTTTGCAAAATAGTAAGTTCGAGTAGGTTTTTCCTGTTAGTTTGGTTACGCCAAGGGTGCCTCCACGTTAGTTAAGTGAGCATCAGGGACAAGAATTTTCCTAGTTTTGAGCCCCCATCTACCCCGTATAAGCCAAGTGAGCATCAGGGGACAAAAAGTTTCCTAGTTTTGAGTCCCCATCTCCCCCTATAATCCAACTGAGCATCAGGGGACAAAAAGTTTCCTTGTTTTGAGCCCCCATCTCCCCCGCCCCCTATAATCCAACTGAGCATCAGGGGACAAAAAGTTTCCTTGTTTTGAGCCCCCATCTCCCCCGCCCCCTATAA